>JAMQGT020000958.1:0-102500 GCA_024447675.2 Pterophyllum scalare
CATCAGTTGGACTGAAAAAATGTAAAACACTTAAATATTGACAGTTATATAATTATTGGGAAATCTAAAATAATCCTATTTTAAAAGGGGGGAAGGAGGGGAAGCTCATGTATTGCTGCTTTGCAAAACTATTTTCTGTTGCCATGGAATGAAAAAAATCTACAGATATCTGTATTACTGTACTTTCAAAAATGCATATTAGAATAACAATGAAGGGGAGCATGCATTACACGCAGGAACAGATAAAGCAAAACATGAACATTTTCATTTATTCATTCATTAACTGCTTCTTTGGTTTAGCGATATCACAGAATAATGAATCCTTCTAATAAACCAGGTAATTGGTTGTTTTATTGCTCATTCTTTTTCATTGATTTGTTAAAATGATAAAATAAAATAATGTTGTTCAGATAACTGTTGGAAAAATATTTCTACTCTATATAAATAATCAAATTACTATTTAAAAAAATGGTTGCTTAAGCACCTGAATTGAGTACATGGAAAGAAATATAATGAAATGCTCAGACAATTTCACAAAGCGCTGTGTTATATGATGAGATAAACTTGAAATTTTACAACTCAAAGTGTGCACAATGATGTAGTGAGAACTTCATGTTCCTCTATTTACTGGTTTCACAGAAAACTCCTGGTAAAACAGCCTGAGAGAAGAGATGCATACAAACAAACGGGTCTTCTCCTACCCTCCTCTGTTAGTCTCCACCATCTGTTCCAGACAACCCTTTCCAGGTGCCAGAAGAAGTGGCTACCATACTGCTGCTCTTGTATGATTATGCAAATATAGTCATTCATATTTAAATCATTAATTATTCAAAATTCTCACTGGATATTGGGGGAGTATTTGATTTCATGACGGGATAGAAATATTTAGTCAATGGCAGGCACTTAGCTGCATTGCATGACCTTTACAATAGGGAAATAAGGGATTGTTTTCCTGGTGTGAAACAGAGAAAAGAAGGGGGAGGAAGAATACAAACAGTGAGATAAATCGGGAGGGAGAGACAGGAAGTCCCATGGGCCCTGACATATATTCAACTGACAGTGACAGATATGATGCTAAAGAAAGTGGTACATTGTACATTTATAAATTGAAGCAGTAGAACAGACATTGTATCTCGTCCAATTACCCTACATGGTGGTACATATTACAGTGTTTAATATATTTTTCTTGACTGGGCCACCAGAACAGACATTCAATGGCCTCTTGTAGATTTTTACTGCTCAACAAATTTAAAGCTCTCATGGAGGAGGTTGAGAGCAGATTGCTTCCTTCAAATTTAAACTTTCCCACACACTGTTTGCTGAAAGAAACTAAAATGTAAAAATACTGAGAGCAAGAAAAAAAAATGCTAGTTAGTAAAAGTCCGATTTCAGCCAGTTTGCTTAACAGGTGAATCGATTGTGGAAACACCGTCACTGGTCCAAACGGGCCAGCAGCTGGCCAATCAACTTGCCCGACATACTTTTTCCACCGGCCCCAGGCCATTAGGTCATTGGTCATGCTGAACCCTGCATTAGTTTCAGTGTTGTCACTGATCGGGGTGTTTATGAAACAGTCAGCTATAACTGGGCCTGAGCATCCTGAGAGTAAATAACACATTTTCTTCCATTTAATAAAAGAAAGATAAGTAGGAAACATATAATGATTAATTTAATTGTATGAGATGGTTTAAATAAAAGAAAATAATGAATCAGGTCTACATTATTTAAACCACAGTACTACAAAAGCATTAAATCCTGCATCATTGTTGTACATAATTTCTGAAGGAAATGTAACTGTTTTTACCTTGAAAGTCTTGTCTATGGAGGCAGACAGCAACAGATGACTGACATGGGGCAAAGGACACCACTGCACTGTGGTGACTGGGCCCTGGTGGCCTCCCAGGCTCATCAGAAGTCTCCTGGGTATCCCTGCTGTGCTGGGCTCTTGGGCAAGATACGGCTTCAGTCTTGCTGACACATCTGAGAGAATCTGGCTTTCTCTGGCCTGATTCTCTAGGGACTTGATCGGTTGAGTGCTTGCGCTCCACTGTCTCTGAAGTAGCAAGTCTCTTCCTCTTAGGGATATATGGTCTGACACCAGATGGGACAGTTAGCTGTCTCTTAGCTGAGTTCCAACTATTGCCTAAACCTTGTGACATGCATGGGAGAGCCTGTGGGGATGCTATCTCCCTCTGAGTTTCAGGCAAATTCAGCAAAGCTCCAGTATCTCTACAATCTTTTGCTGATATACCACCACATTTTCTCTCAGAGTTAGTAAAGCTCTGTGGCTGGGAGGGAGGACAGAGTGAAGAGCTGCTTCCTTCTGACATATTTCTCTGATATTCCCACACTTTCCAGTCAGAGGCTAAATTTCCAGGACAAGGTATGACTTTGAGGTTATTACATACCACAGTGTCTTGGTTTTGTCCATAAGATACTGTTTGGGCAGAATCTGTTGCTCCTGCTGCTCTCTGATCCAAAGAGTCATCATCTGACTCTGAATCTTCATAGTCTACCAATGAAGACATCTTCACATGAAAATCTGAATAGATTTGAGAGACACGAGTTGTTTCATTGGAGGCCGGACGGTGACATCTAGTGGCTCCATGGATTACCGCACCTAAAGGTGGCATACACACTAATCACTCTTGAAACGTTTAAACCTGCAAGAGCAGCTTTGACTTTAAAATAATGTATCCTGGCATTTTAACAACGCATTTTAAAATGTTTTGCTTTTCAGGATATTTCTAACAGATACCCCACGGACCAGCCAATGATTCCAAGGATGCGGGGAGAATCTAGTCAAGGTAACAAGCTGATGACCATTTTATTCATTTAAAAAAGCGGATGTTTCGGGAGATTTAGAATTAGGTGCGATGCTCTTTAAGCTAGCAGTTAGCATTTCGTGTTAAATAAGTCCAAAACAGAGAGTAGCTTTGTCAAAGCTCCACCAGTTACTGTCGCGGCCACGTATATATTGTTTATTGACGTGATTTGACGTAAGAATTTTGGGTTAACAACATCTCAATGGTAAGTACCACTCTTACCTTCCACCAAGTATAGCGAAATTAGCTAACTATGGTCGTTTGCCTCTTTGTTTGAAAGCCTGTCAGAAACTATAAACATAGAAAAGCTTCCCGGTGAATATTATCTGTGTTATTAATTCCTGCACTTGCAGTATGGAGAAATAATCACTTTATCCCACTACAGAACATTAATACAGTCACGCTTTGGGTTTAACGTCCCTCAAAACAACTCGAGTAAATGTGGCGTTTCAGAATAAAAGCACTCTTACAAGTTGCCTACTAATGTGAGGCGTTCTCTTACTGTAAAAGCTCTTATTTTGAAAACAACCGGATCTGAAGCGACTGCTTCTTTCTTCCGACGTATTATATTTCTGTACATTAATTTTAAACTCTTGGGTTTCGTGTGAAATCGTACTGACAAAACTATGTAAAAACTTATATGTCTCATGAGATAACAGAGTTCCCAAGGTATCACTTTTTGGTAGGTTTATTCCCTGAGGAACTAACGAATAAATTCGTTTGCCTGGGAAGACTTTCACCCAAACACTAACATCACGTAGGCTGATGCAAGTTGAATGAGTGAGCTGTCCCCTGCGTGTGAAGAATACTGACGGTATGCCGGCTAGACGCTATGTTTAATCAGAAATTAAATTAGCTGAATGTGTGATATATGACTATATAAATTATTAAACATGACAGCATGAGCTAAATGTAGATTGTGTTTAGTATAGGACGATGAGCTCTACCGGCACAGCTGTGCTATTTTCACATATGGCTGTTTTCTTAGCTGTGTATACGAAAATACTACAGAGAATGATTGTATGAAGAATATAATCGACCCTTGTCAGAACATGTAACTTTCCTTATGGTACGTATATTTATATATGCATTATTTTTCACTTCTTACTTCGCAGTGAAGAAGATGACAGACTGTCAAGGAGATGACGAAGGAGCCATGAGTCCCATGGAACTGTACGAGAAACTGAATGCACAAGGAGACACAGTCAGGTCCTTAAAATCAGCCAAAGCAGAGAAAGTGAGTGATACATTTTTCCAGATTTAATTTCTGCCACTCTGCCAGTGCACATTGTAATTTCAAGTACTTAGATTAGATTTAGATTAGAATCAATTTATTGTCATTGCATATGTCACAAGTACAGTGCAATGAAATGCAGACTGCATCTAACCAGAAGTTCTTGAGCGGTGATTAAAAAAAAGAGAGCATATGATAACAGGAGCAGTATATGTACAGAAGTGCAATAAAATATTTAGTCCAGGGGGGTTGAGTAGTTCAGAGTAGAACTCTAGAGTAAAACTTAGTAGTGCAGTAAAAGTGGTGCAATAGTGCAATAAATACTCAGATCAGGGTTTAGTGAGTGCATGTGGGATATGGGGCATGTGTGTTTGTGTATGTGTGTGAAGGGTGGTGGTATTGGGGAACAGAGTTCTATAAGGAGACAGGTATGGGGAAAAGGCTGTTCCTGAACCTGGAGGAGGCTCCTGTGGCACCTTCCAGAGGGCAGGGGGGTGAACAGTCCTTTTGCTGGATGGAAGGAAATTTTTGTGATGTTAGATGCTTTCCTGAAACAATGCTTCCTGTAGATGTCACTGATGGTGGGAAGCAAAGCCACTTTCTGCAATGCTTTCCAATCTGAGACAGGGCAGTTCCCATACCAGACTGTAACACAGCTGGTTAAGATGCTCTCGATGGTGCAGTGGTAGAAGTTCACCAGGATGTCTAAAGGGAAGTGGTTTTTCTTCAGAGTCCTCAGGAAGAACCGGCACTGGTGAGCCTTCTTGACCAGGCTGGAGCAGTTGGTTCTCCAGGTGAGGTCCTGTGAGATGTAGATCCCTAAGAATTTGAAACTGGACACACGTTCCACTGCCGCGCCATTGCTGTGGATGGGTGGGTGAGTGTCCGCATTACTCCTGAAGTCCACGATGAGCTCTTTGGCTTTTTGAGTGAGCAGATTGTTGTTGTTGCACTGCACGACAAGACGATTCACCTCCTTCCTGTAGAACGACCCATCATTGTTCCTGATGAGGCCAATCACCGTGGTGTCATCTGCAAACTTAATGTTGGTGTTGGAAACATGTTCAGGTTTGCAGTCATGGGTGAAGAGGGAGTAGAGGAACAGACTCATCACGCAGCCTTATTGTACACCAGTGTTTAGAGTAAGAGTGGATGAGCAGTGTTGGGCTATCTGAACATGTTGGGGCCTGTTGGTCAGAAAGTCCAGTAGCCAGTTGCAGATAGAAGCTCCGATGCCCAGATTCTTTAGTTTGATTATTAACTTACAGAAGGGGTGAGCAGTATTTCTCATTTGATTTAATGAAAACACTGACCATCTACAACATTAAAGTCACTTACCACACTGATCATCACTGACCATCTTATTACTGTGCAATTTCTGACTGGGAATTTTGGCTGAATAAGGGTGTTACTTTGACATGTACCAACACCACACCCTGATGGAAGTGGCAATTCTGATATTGCTTACCCTTTATTGTAAGACATTGTTTTTACAACAGTTTCTTACTGTGTTAATTCTGTTAAGATGTGTGTCATCTAATAAGTGTTTTGGTTCTCCAGGCTGAAATCGATGCTGCTATCCAGCTGCTGCTAAAGTTGAAAGTGGACTATAAACAGATGACAGGCCAGGATTATAAAGCAGGATGTCCACCGTCAGAAAACTTGATTGTGTCAAACAACGGACCAGCAGCAGATGGCTCCGATGGAGAAGACGTAGTTGACCCATGGAATGTTTCTGCCTCCAGTGCCAAAGGAGTTGATTACGATAAGCTCATAGGTGGGTTTTAAATGATCTTCAAGTCATCCCTTCAAGTAATACAGTACTGTGAGGTAATTAAAGCTGAATAATGAATAAATGTGATGTCTTTCACTAGTGAGGTTTGGCAGCAGTAAAATTGACAAGGAGCTGTTGGACAGAATAGAAAAAGCTTCAGGACAGAGACCCCATCACTTTCTAAGAAGAGGAATCTTCTTCTCACACAGGTCAGCATTTTAAGAAAAGGAAAAGAGCTAATCAGTATAACCTTTTTATGTGTTTTGTTCTTAATTTCTTCTTCATCATCATTATTAATGTTGAATCAGGGTAAACATTTCCACTTTGATCTCAACCTTACTATTCCAAATGATGAGATTGTATGAAGAAATGACACATTAATAAATCCCTCCTATTACCATTTCTTGCAGAGATATGCATCAGATATTAGATGCATATGAAAAGCACAAGTCCTTCTACCTTTACACCGGCAGAGGTCCGTCCTCAGAGGCCATGCACGTTGGTCACCTCATCCCTTTCATCTTTACGAAGTGAGTTCTTCCTCTTTAATCTATATCACTGAAATGCCACGTGACTACTCAGCCTGATGTTATTGTTGTGTGACATATCTCAAATGATTGATTCCAAGATCAGTGGTAGAATTTTACTTTTAGATTTAGACTAAGTCATAGCTGAAGGTAACTTCCTTGTTCCAGGTGGCTTCAGGATGCATTTGACATCCCGCTGGTGATCCAGATGACCGATGACGAGAAATACCTGTGGAAGGATCTGACACTTGAAGAATGCCACCGCTTCACTGTGGAAAATGCCAAGGACATCATTGCCTGTGGTTTTGATGTCAAAAAGACCTTTATCTTCTCAGACCTTGACTACATGGGGTAAAATATGCTGTCTTTAAATGTCTATCTCGTAGACCGTAGTGTTTCAAAACAACTGAAAAATACAGAAATTGTGAGTGTGTGTATATATATAATATATATATATATATATATATATATATATATAATATACATTTTTTTTTTCTTTTCATTTCAATTTATTATGTTTTGCAGTGCATCGCCTGAGTTCTACAGAAATGTGGTAAAGACCCAGAAGCATGTGACATTTAACCAGGTTAAAGGCATCTTTGGCTTCACAGACAGCGACTGCATTGGTAAAATGACTGAAATGGCGTCATTCGTTTATTTACTTAAAAGTGTGATTGTATGATAACTTCTTGGTACCTAACGGAATATGTTTTTAATGCATCCAGGAAAGATCAGCTTTCCAGCCATCCAGGCAGCTCCATCCTTCAGTAGCTCATTCCCGCAGATATTCGGAGGCAAAAAAGATGTACCGTGTCTCATCCCGTGCGCCATAGACCAGGTCAGGATGCCATTAAAGCAATACGTAGCAATCCTGAATGTACAGTGGTGTTCATAGTATATAGTTATTTGTGTCCTTATTCATCCTCTCACTCTATCAGGACCCCTACTTCAGGATGACCCGTGACGTCGCTCCAAGGATCGGGCTCCTCAAACCAGCCCTGATGCACTCCACTTTCTTCCCTGCCATGCAGGGGGCGCAGACCAAGATGAGTGCCAGTGACCCCAACTCTTCCATCTTCCTCACTGACACACCCAAGCAGATCAAAAACAAGGTGCTACTCTTTACTTGTAGTCTGTATTTACTTGTCAGATTCAAGATACCTGTGTTTGCTGACTTATAATCATTCATCCCAGATTAACAAACATGCATTTTCGGGAGGAAAAGACACAGTGGAAGAGCACAGAAAGTATGGTGGCAATACAGAGGTAGATGTCTCCTTCTTGTACCTGACCTTCTTCCTAGAGGATGACGAAAAGCTGGAGAAGATAAGAGAGGTGAGGAAGTAGAGAGCGCATTCCCAGTTCTTTATCCTGAACTGTTTGTCATTTCTTTCTGCTCCCTCCTCCTTCTCTTATTTCCCCCTCAACGCACCGCTCCTATTTCCCTGCACTTATTTAATCCCTTTTTTTGCAGGACTATACAAGTGGCGCTCTCCTAACAGGAGAATTGAAGAAGATTTTGATTGAGACTCTGCAGCCAATGATTGCCCAGCATCAAGAGAGACGCAGACAAGTCACAGATGAGATGGTGCAGCAGTTCATGACACCCAGGCCTTTAAATTTTAAGTTCTAGCTTGCTTGGACATCAGTAATCAAGGTTAATTATGTGATTAATCTCAGTAGAAGAACAAAAAAAAGTGAATCTAGCTTTTTTTCATTTGAAGTATTTTTAATAGGAAAGAAGAACAATTTCTCTTACAGTTTGCATCCAAACTGGAGAGATAAAAGTAAATTGTAAATGTATATCACTGGAGTAATGAGATGCTTCTCTGTGTCAAACTAAGCATGGCATTGGCCCACACCTTATGCTAATTTCCATGGTGATTATTGGCTTCCAGCTGCACCACTTGTACCCATTTGTTTTCACAATGTGTGGCAGCTCTCTCAGGACTTAAAGATGATTAGAGCAGAGTACTAACATATATCTCTACAAAAGACTGACTGATATTGTCAGCTCAGATCTACATCCACTTTGTCTTTATTTGCTTAAAAAAATTGCCTCCTGAACAATAATTGTAACTATATGATTATCAGAAGTGTTTGTGTTGTAAATAGGCACAATATGATGAAAAGTGTATTAAAAGATGATCATCTCTCAGAAGTTTGAACATATACCCTCAGTGAGCTGTCAGTGTCTCAGTCATGAGACTGACTTTTGTTATGCGCAAAAGGGACTTCAGTCCAGGTAATTAAATGTGGTCTGAAAAAAAATCTTCATCCAGCTTATTTCACACAAAAAAATTAAATCTCTTGAACTACTAACAGCATCTTTTGAAATCATGTTTTATTTGACAATGTTTTATATTTATGACAAACAGTGCTCTTTTAGGCACTGCAACCATAGTGAGGAATGTTTGGTTTTACTAGAAGTAAAGCCATGATTTGTTTTATTCACTGAATTACTCACTGGCCGCTTCTTTAGATACACCCATTCAACTGCTTGTTAAAACAAATTTCTTATCAACCAGTCATGCGGTGGCAACTCAGTGCATTTAGGCCTGTAGATATGATCAAAATCACCTGCTGAAGTTCAAATCAAGCATCAGAATATGGAAGAAAGGTGATTTAAGTGGCTTAGAGTGTGTCGTGGTTGTTGCTGCCAGACGGAGTGATCTGAGTATTTCAGCATAAAATGACCATCAATTGCCCTCCCGGTGAGGTTCCATGCATGATCTTACCTCATGGGTTGAGGATGATCTTGAGAAAGGTGGAGGATCAGCCCAGAAGTACACAGGAGGAGCTTGTTGATGATCTGAAGGCAGTTGGGCTCACAGTCACCAAGAACACTCTTGGTAACACCACGCTGTACTGAATTGAAATCTTTCAGCGCACACAAGGTCCCCCTGCTCAAGAAGGCGCATGTACAGGCTCATCTGAAGTTGTCCAGTGAGCATCTGAATGATTCAGAGAAGTCTTGGGAGAAAGTGCTGTGGTCGGACCCAGCTTGTTTGAAGAAAGAGAAATGCTGAGTATAACCCAAAGAACACCATCCCCACAGTCAAGCATGGAGGTGGAAACATTATCCTTTGGGGCTGTTTTTCTGCTGAAGGTTTGAGCTGCCAGGCAGCAGCCAAGAAACCTAAAGGATTTAGAGAGTTTCTGTAAAGTGGGCCAAAATTGCTCCTGAGACGTGTGCAAACCTGGTGACCGACTACAAGAAACGTCTTACTGCAGTGCTTGCCAACAGGGGGGTTTCTCCACCAAGTACTAAGTCATGTTTTGCTTGAGGATGAAATAGTTATTTCATCATCCTAGGACCTAGGGGGCTGGAGCCTATCCCAGCTGTCACAGAGTGAGAGGCATGTTACACCCTGGACAGGTCGCCAGCCTGTCGCAGGGTTCACTCAATGATAGGCTAATCAATTTATAACTTTTATGTAATGTGTTTTTTCTGGATTTTTGGTTGATATCTTGTCTCTCTCCATTAAAATTAAACTACCATGAAAATTAGAGAATGTTAATTTCTTTGTAAGCGAGCAAACTTACAAATTCAGCAGGGGATCAATTATTTACCCACTCTATGCCAAGTTCATGAATAACATGTGGTGTTATGTTACTGTTGATGTTTCCTGTGTTACAAGGAAGGCTGTGAGCAGAATGTGCAACTTGCCTCTTCTAAGCCACGCTTATAATTAACCATGCCAAGTCAAAGTCAAGTGACTGTTGTTTATGCAGCACACTTAAAAAAACAGGAGCAGACCTGAAGTGCCCTCCAGACAAACACATTTATATTCCAGGTCTCCAAAAACCCACTTTCAAAACACAAAAGTCACATGGCCTTGCAACCTGACCAAGCAAAAACAAACAAACAAAAAAACACAAGTATGATAAAACCATAGAATAGTAACCATGTCTGGATTATTTCATATTATGTCAGCCTATGTATGCAAGTATATATGTATATATTCCACTTTAAATTGTACAGGGGGTTATTCTGGGAGCTCAGGAGGTAGAGCAGGTGGTTCAACTCCTGGCTGCTCTAGTCTGTATTCTTGGGCAAGATACTGAATCCCATGTGTTCATTGGAGTGTGACAAAATGCTTGTGCCACTGGGTGAATGAGGTATGTTGTATAAAGCGCTTTGACTGCTCAAGTAGAGTACAAAAGCGCTATGTAAGAACCAGTCCAATTACCATTTACAACTGAAATTCCCAAAGGCTGCTGAGGACCACTGTGGATTTGAAGGTGCAGGAATGATAGCTCCAGATATTTGGTGTGGCTGCTGGCCCCCATGCAGCAGCCAATGGGTGTGAGGGGCGGACAGTGCCAACTAGGGGAGGGCCCTGGGGGGAGTTGTCCGCTTCCAAATAATCCGATTGGGCCGTCTTAAAAAGGGCAAACGCTTCTTTTCTCCTTTGAAAACCCGCCTTCTGCCGTGGTACAGAAATAGAAAGGTTTGGCTGCAGCAGCACCTCTGCAAAGGGGAAGAAATCAGATCAGCAAGAAGAATAAGACGCTTTGTTTAGGTTTCGCGACCGAGTGATTAGTCTGAGATCTTTGTCTTCCGCTTGCTGAGCATCAGCAACATAAAGGAGACTTACCCAGCTAACCAGCCTGGCTGGACATCAAGCCGGGAGGGCGTGAATAACCAAGTTTGCACAGATACAGAGAAAGCATTTACCCACCCACAGCTATTTAATTACGTTTAGAAACCGTCAAGTTAGCGTGACATCTTCCAGTCGTTGCATTTTTTGAGGGAATGGCATTGGATTTCGCTGCTGGATGTGTAGGAGGTAAGTAGTGGAGCTAGCCACGTTAATAGGTTGATGGTTAGCGGCTAACATTAGCATTAGCCACCTTGCTGTTTTTTTCCGCCGTCAAGTGGGGGAAAAAGCTCAGGCTGTTGTGGTATTTGTGCCGCGAATGACCGCTTTACACCCAGCTGCTTTCTGCAAGGGCATTATAAACCAACAAGAATGACTGATTAAAGGCAAAAAAAAGACAAGAGCTGGGTGCTTTTTTTCTCTCTCCCAACGTTATGTTGCAATCTCACGGATCTGATGCTAGGTATATGAAGTTGCACCTCCAGCGCACGGATCGCTGTTATATCATATCTACATATAGCTACGTGTGGATTACACTCGCACACGTGCAGCAAACCTCAGAAATGTAAAATAATCATGGTCTCGTCTCCTCTTTAATGTTTATCAGACAGGTCTCTCCCCCTCCCAATTTCTGGACTGTGGAAAAGCCTTTCATCGTTCCACATTAGGGAGTTGACCATGAGGAGCCGCGGTTCGCAGAAAGTTGAGCTCATGCATTCTTCCTTGAACATGCACTGGCTTCAGTAAAGCCTCACACATGACCCTTGGGAATCTTGCAAGCTGTTTTGTGTATGTTGAAGGTCAGGTCTTCCCAAAGTACCAGATAGAGTTACTGTACCGTAGTATAGGCTTTGGTGAGATAACAGCTTCATCTAGAGTCAGCAGCGCTGTACTGTAGAGGGTGGTTTTAATTTTAATCAATGCAAACGTCCGACTCATCTCTTTAACAGCTTTGAGACTGAATACGCTGGCTGATTACAAGATACAAAGAAATAGTAGCAGATTTGGGCTAACAAGACAATTAATTTTATAGAACAATCTGAAAAATGCTGAATTTTTTTTTAATTTTATTTTTAGGGGTAAAAAGTTCAGATATTGCAATATCGGTGTATATTCTTTGTAAATTTATACACATGCACTGTTAGTCACTGTGCAAGGGGAAAATGGAGTTGTTTTTTTGAACCTTCCAAAAATTGCTTTACACCGGTTTCACAAACTAGTTAACCACTAAGCTGTATGATTTGCTGACAAAATGATACAACATATTTATCTGTTAAAGTCAGCCGTAGTATTTCTGACGCATTATCCTGACGTTGGTGTGCAATATTTCAAAACATCTGATATGAAGACAGTGTTGTACAATGGGGTTTTGGCATATTGACACAAGTCAAGGCCAGGGCAGGGTTAAGCTTTCATCACTGCACACAGGGCAGGGACCAGCTGATGGCTTTGCTTCATCTCCTGATGGACAGGCTTTGTGTTGCAAGGTGAACTGTTTGACTGAAAGCCATTTTCTTTTCCAAAACTCAACCCAGCAGCAGTGCATTTGAACCTCTTACTGCTTCATTCTTGTTTTGTTGCAGTTCTTTTATCAAGCTATGATGACCTTGTGTCCACTGAGATTGCTTCTGTGTGACACGTTTTCCTCGCTTTCTTTCTTCTAAGGTGCTGCTGGTGTTTTGGTTGGGCATCCATTTGACACTGTAAAGGTGGGTGTCTGTTTCATCCTCTTTGCTGTTTACTCATTAGGTAAAAAATGTGTGTGTATATATATATATATATATATATATATATATATATGCAGTGCTTTGCTGGCAGCCTGAATTTGAATCCAGATAAGCTGAAAGTACAGAGTGAGGCCAAAAGACAAATAAGGTGACTGAGCAAGAGGAATACATCCTGTGACCACTCAGAGTTCAGAATAGGATGGTGTGCTCACTTCCTTACAGATTTCACTGAGACTGTCATTCATTAAAGGATATTTAGGGATGGTTAATGTGCTGAATAACTGTAGTACTCGCATAGCGTATATAATCCTGTCTCATAATCTACCCGCAGAATCCCAAATGATCTCATAGGCACTAAAGTTAATCGTACCTGCTAAACTCGAAATCCAATTAAAGATTTTCATCACAAATTTCACAATATTTGTGGTTGCGGCATAGGATTTATGAATTACCGTAATAACTTAGTTTTTAGATGATGCCATTCGCTTATTAAATTGCATTAATGTTGCAGACTTAATGTTGCGAAGTTAATGCCGTTGATTTAAACGATGGTAAAGTGAGGAGGTTTTTTAAAATGATAAGACTTGTGTGAATGTGAAGCATCCACTTTAGAGGCACACAGTTAGAGAATGGTTTGGTTATAGTTCTTTTACACCCCTGCTTTCAATGTCATTTCTCCCTGAGCCGGTGTCTGCTTGGGGCTCGGAGGCTGTCTTTAACAGCTACAGTGTCACTGTGTTGTAGATGAGAGAGAAATAAACAACCTCTCCACGGAAATGTGACCTAGTAAGTATGGTCAAGGTCTTTCTTTCTCTCACCCACTGTTCTGTCTTGAGATTATAAACTATAAAGCACAGAAGACATTTTGTTCTTTGTACAGCTTCATACTCGGTTAATGTCTTTCTTATTCTCCCACATGTTGCACCCCCTTTATCATCCTTTGTTTTACCCTGTTGACTGTTTTGTTTCCCTGAAAACCTGTATTACACAGAACTTGGTTTGTAGTTACTGTGGTCCTCTTTGGCCTTTTCACAGTTTTTACTCTGACTCTCACATGAGTTCTGTCATCCACAGGTGCGGCTTCAGGTTCAAAATGTGGACAAACCTTTGTACCGTGGGACGTTTCACTGCTTCCAGTCAATCATACGCCAGGAGTCGGTGAGCTCAAGAATTTGTTTACACGATCCCTGCTTAAATGTGTCATTGCTGTTAACTTGAAGTCTTTTATCTGGAGAGTCGTCTGTGCGCTGATTAGTGTCTAGTGTCTTATCTCTGAGTAAAGGCATCAGCCAACATGGGTGAGGTGGGGGTTTCTGTTACCTGGGGTCAATGAGGAGCTTATTTCTGGATGGGCTAAATATAGCTTTGGACATCATGCTGTTTTAGTTAAGAGGGTGCATGGCATGACTGCATGAATGGCCTTTATTCCTCCCACAGTAATATTCAAATATTTGGTTGTTTCTCAGCTTAATCTGTAAATTTAACTTGTATATTTACTTACAAATCAGATCAAATCAAATCAAAGTTTGTCACATGTATGGTCATACAAGGTACTAGCAGTGAATTGCATACTACTTACCCTTTCATTTGTATCTGACTTTGAGAAGTGTTTAGCTGTTAGTCTTCCTGTAGCTTCCTTCCTGTAGGAAGCTTCCTTCCTACAGCTTTTTTTACTGCATGGCAGAATCTTTAAGTTGGTTCACTGTCTTGGTCTTTTTATTTACTTTAATGTGTCTTAATGTACGGTGTTGATCTCACTCAGTATGTCTGTGTTTGTAGATACTTGGTCTATACAAAGGTATCGGCTCTCCGATGATGGGGCTGACCTTCATCAATGCTATAGTTTTTGGTGTCCAGGGAAACACTATGCGCATGCTTGGCTGTGACACGCCTCTCAACCAGTTCTTGGCCGGAGCCTCTGCTGGAGCTATCCAGTGTGTCATTTGCTGTCCAATGGAGTTGGCCAAAACACGTATGCAAATGCAAGGGACTGGAGAGAAGAAGTCTAAGAAGAAGATGTATAAGAACTCCATGGACTGTCTGGTGAGAATCTACAAGAAGGAGGGGATCAGAGGGATCAACCGTGGCATGGTGACCACCATGGTGCGCGAGACACCAGGTTTTGGCGTGTACTTCCTCGCATATGACGTGTTGACACGCTCACTGGGCTGTGAGCCAGAAGACCCGTACATGATCCCCAAGCTGCTGTTTGCTGGCGGAATGTCGGGCATCGCCTCCTGGCTCTCCACCTACCCCGTGGATGTGATCAAGTCGCGCCTGCAAGCAGACGGGGTTGGTGGCGTTAACCGGTATAATGGCATTATGGACTGTGTCAGGCAGAGTTTACAGAAAGAGGGGTGGAGAGTGTTCACTCGTGGACTCACGTCCACTTTGCTCCGTGCATTCCCAGTGAACGCTACCACGTTTGCCACTGTGACTCTGTTCCTAATGTACATGCGTGAGGGTGGCGAGTGCAGCATTCCAGACTCTGAGCCGCCGTCTGTTCAGCTGCAGCCCACCAGCATGTAAGCTGCTGTGTAATAGTGAGAATTATTAATTTTTAAGCAAACCTATCTGTAGACAAGAGTTTCACAGAGGTCTGTGATCTGTTAAATAGTGTCCATTGTCACAAAGGAGAATTGATTTTTAGGTAAGCATCTGTCCATAAAGCGTCAAGCAAGTGGTCACACATAGTATTTAAAATAATATATATTTTAAGGTGAAAGCTGCACTTGTAAATATGGTCTCTTTTTAAACACCTTAGCTTTTGTACATATTTTTTGCTTTTTTTAAGCAATTAAAGAAACTTGACAGTTACAAGAGTTACTGTAACATACAGTGACTGTTACAGATGTCCTGAAAATGTAGAACACTTTATTCCTGATGATGACGGTTTAAAATCATAATGGAACTAATCTCCAATATTACACAGGCCTAAACACACGAGTGCTTTATACAATTAGTAAAATGAAGTCGATTTACAGTGTAACTCTTATAGTCATAATTGTCCTGTTAACTGTCCTGTGAACAGTTTTGTAGCATCTTGTGGAAATGGTTACATACATGGACAATTCTTGTTTATTAATGCTCCATTAGCCAGAAATTTAGGAAAGGCAAATGCAAGACAAGCTGTGATTTTTGAGAATCTAGCTACTACTGAGCCACTGGCTATCGTTGACTAAAGGTTAAACTGTCAGTTATGTCAAGAGACCGTTGTAATGTTCAACTAAGAAAACCCATTACAGTTAAAACAAAACAAAACAAATTCTAAGTCTGTATGTCTTTTCACGAAAGGGGGTGAAATTATCCAAAATTGTCAACATTGCTGCTGGGGCTCATACTTGTGACTTCTTAGGATCCCCTTCTACCCACAAGTAGCCACTGCAGTCTTAATAGTTTTTATTTTTTGCTACTGAATCAGGCTTTTCACCATCATAAGGCTCGCATGTGCATTTGTGGAACAGCCAGTAGGGACGGCGTCTTTCTGAAAAGATCCGATCGGCTAAAGTTTCAATCAAAGACTAGATTTTCTAAAGTCCTCTAAAGTATTTGCAAAAAAATAAAATAAAAATAAAAATCTGCCTACACCAGCTTTACCTCCCTCTGAAAAGTCATAGCAAAGTTAATTGTGGCTGCTGTATAAAGTTTCAAGTGTGCAGTTACAGCTAACTTTTTATATCACTTCTTTTGGTGACTGTAATAATCTTAGAAATCTTTAAATAAAAATATTACAGGGTTGAATGTTAGTCTGTTGCAGTATGGTATAAGATTTTGGATGAAGTCAGAAAAAAATAATCGTGTAATATTTTCTTTAAAAATGTGTCATTATTTGATGCGGTCATTTTAAAACCAAATTGGATGCAGTGTCATCATACTGTGGACATTATACTGTGTCCAAATAAAGCACCTTACGGTATGACATTAAGCATATGTATGGTTAAAAATACATTTTGGCAATCACCCTTTCTCTTAATGGGTTTTGTATTTCCTACTAAGGGAAGATTCTCTAGCAGTTCAGCTAGACCAGTCATGTACACTACTGTGCCACCTAGAGGCACAGAAGGTAATGGCTCCTGTATTTTAAACCTTTTTTTTTTTTTTTTTTTTTAAACGCACTTCTGTGTTAGATATTCACCAGAAAGGTTTACCAAATACAGAAGCCATAACTTTCCCTGTAAATGATATTCGTCGTCTTAGCTCATTGACCTTCAGGTGTAGCTTTCCCCAGGGGTGGTGGGTCAGATGTGGAGGTCTGAAACTGCTTTGGATTTGTCCAAAGATATAATGTACATATTGAATGTGGCAGTTTTTTGCTTTGTGAGAACTCTAGACTTTAGATTTACCATAATTGTATCCATGTATTATTCTGTTTTCTTTTTCCAGTATTTTTTTTTCTTTAAGCTTGTGGGTTTATTTTTATGAGAACAGATTCATGATATCTCTGTAAAAAAAAAAATGCTGCTGTAAATATCTAATGTTTGTGTTTGTACTTTGAACAACTTGTACAATACCTTGCACCAAAGTAGCACATGTAATTTAAAACCCCAAAGGAAAATAGTGAAATAAAACTTCTTTTTTTTTTTTGAAAGACATCATTTGGTTGGGCATTTATAGATTTTGAAAAATTGGAAACTCTACAAGTTATTAGACTTCCAGCAAACCCAAACAATGAACATAGAGTGGATGAATGTTTGAGCTGCCTTTAAATTGATTTTTAAAAAGTGATGTAATAAAATTCTTAAATGTGTTTACAGTCCTGGGGTCTGTTGGAAGGCAACAGGCTGACGTCCAGTGTAGTAAGTGGTCAGGTTGTACTCAGTGCTGGGTTTGAAAGAGACTTCTTTCTCGAGGTGAAGCAGAAAACTAATAAACACATTACAAAAATATTGCTGTTTATTAAAGAAAAACAAACATCCATTATTAAGTTATTCTGGTGTCAATTATTGCGCTCTTACCAGTGTTTAATACTGTCTAATTAGCTAAATGTACACTTTCAAGAAACCCATGGTGCTGTTTAACATAAAGTTGAGTCGTGAGCCCCTTCAACTTGTCGTGCAAAAAGGATGAACCAAGATCCTAAAACTCTTTTCTCACTGAGATGCAAAATTATATATATTAATATAATATTAGCAGTCACTGTATTATTGTAACTGCTATCTTCTAGTTCCTGAGTCAAAGAGAAAGGCAGAAAGCAGCTGAAGAATGTATGTAGTGGAAAGAAATCCAAAGGATAAATAGAAAAAAAAAAGACGTATTTCAGTTTGTGGCATTGCAACTCTGTTTTTCCACTAGTGTGCTAGCTGTTTATTCCTGATTTTGAGGTGTTCATAAGGAAGGAGTCGCAGGAGTACCGCAGGAACCGGTAGATCTCCTCAGCTTTGGGTCGACTCATACACCCTCCCTTCTGTATGGCTTCAATTGGGCTGCAGGGAGAAAAACGTAAGAGGAGAGATTATACGGAGGAGGAGGAAAGTGTTCTTAATTTGCTACAATTCCACGTTCAGACATGTCCTTTACCTGTTTATTAGTTGAGCGATTGATGTGAAGTTGTGGCTCATGTTAAGAGCTTGAACATAGCTGACTGAAGGCAAGCTCAAGTACAGCTGCAGTGCTTGCTGCCTTTGCTGTCCTTTGACTTCCAGTGGTACAGCGATGGCATGCCCCTTACGATGCTCCAGACGTGCCATATCTGCCAGCAATCCGGCGCTCTCTTCAGCTCCATCGCTCCACAGCAGGCGGACCCCTGCACGCACCAGAGCTGCCAAAGTGCTGTCATAGTAGCGAGTTCGCTGAAATGGACGTGACGTCTCACCTGGGACAGTGACAGTTAAAGATTAGAAAGAGATCATCAAAATGTCTAATATGTTAATTCAGCTGTATGAATTTTTGGAATAATTGCTAAATTTTGTAGGTTTAAACAAACACACTCTCCCAATCTGGCAATATATTCAATGTGTAGAATTTTCCTTCTGCCCTGTAAATGCTGCTTTGACCTCACCACCATACCAGCATCCACTTATAGGCTCTGGGGGGAATGTTAAGTTATTAGATCCTAATTTCTGTGTATCATATTTGTGGGCACCAATGGACTCGGAGCCTTACAGTTTGCCTTCTCTAATCTGCTGCTTACCCGCCTTGGTTCGATCTTTTTCCACTATCATGCACACGCGCTCAAACAACCCCTGCAAGCTGTTCACTCTCTCCGCCAGTCGCTTCCGATTCTGCGTTGCAGCCAGATCTGATTGGCTGTGCCTTTCCACAGCCATGCGATTGCTGACAATGAAGTAGCTGCTGTCCAAAGAGCAGACTTGCACAGTGGCTGCGTGTCGCTGACGCAGGGTGGTCAGCAGCTCCACTCCACTACTGATGCAGCGACTGTCCACCAGGATGCATACAGACCCAGATGAAGCAGGGGTCTCGCTTACTATAAAATCCTGAGCATTGGACGTTTGAGGAGCCAAGGAAGTGGAAGGGAGGGCCTGTGTAAATGAGAAAAAAAAAAAGTTTCTTGTAGTTGATTTAAAAATGTAGGGATAACAGGTTAAAGAACTCAATATGATGTACACCTGGAACTACCTTGCTTTTACAAGTACTGTATGATCCTAGGGATAGGTGTGTATATTTCTTCTTGCTCATACCTGGGGTGGTTTCTTTGAGGAAACATGTAGTTCTGACTCTACAAAGTCTAGCTCATCAGAGAGGAGATGTTGATTTTCTATCCTCTGGCGACACCTTCAGGGGAAAGGAAAAAAAAGCTCAGAATTGCTGCTTGCAAGAGCAAGATGTGCAACTACAGGAGTATTACTTTACCTCTCATTTTGCTGCTCTTCAATCACAGAGCTCCTTTGTGCTTTGTTCAAAAGTGAGACCTTGGAAGATAAAGTCGCAGAAGCAGAGGACACAGCTTTCTGCTGCTGGAGGCTGCAAGGTTCTGGCAATACCATCTTTGGCGACAAAGGTAGCACACCACTTCTTGCTCTGGGACTTCTGTCTTTACTAACTTCATCCATCTCCTCCTCGCTAGAATCGTTAATTTCTATGACCCGGGTGCGTTTGGTTTTCTTCTCAGCTCTCTGTTCAGGGGGAGACCGAACCCTGGTTTTTGTGATGCCTCTTGCTCTGGCTTTGTGCAGGTAAACGCGGCGCCTGGTGGCATACTGCCTTCTCCCATTCACAAACGAGGCCTCAGGCAGAAGTTCAACATCTTCAGTGTCTTCATCACTGGTGCCCACCTCCTCCACATCACTGCCCACCACAAAGCTGTCCTCTTCATATGTCTCATCCATCTCCGGCACCTGTTTCCCCATGTCAATAACATGGCATCAAAAAAAGTAGACTAGACTAGACCAAACTAACTAGTTTGTTACTTTTTAACTAATTTTTTTTTTTTTTATTAGTATACCTGGGAAAAGATGTTCATGTTGTGATGGCTTCTGTGGGACATTTTGAATTTACCCTGGACTGCAGGGCTCCTCACTGATTTCAGGTAGATCCCATGCATCCCTGAGTCTGACAAAGAGGAGAACAGACGGAGAGCCACAATGTAAATATCACAGCATGACTCATTCAGCCTCCTATCACACTGAAAAACTCAGAGGAAGAGAAGGGGGGAGGGGGGCTGATAAGTTGTGTTTTACCATTCAGGCCCTGAGAGATCTGTGTGTTGTCGACCACAAAGCCGTCGAGAGACCGATTCTGTTCTTCTCCATCCTCTTCATCAGATGAGACCTCTACCCCTTCCTCAACCTCTGACAGCTGTGCTTCTTCATCCAGGAACTGACGCCCTTTTCGACATTTGGTGCGCTGACAAAGGAACGATGGAAAATGTCAGCGACGACGGATGCTGAAGGTGCGAGTGACAGATGTTTAATGACTTGACATTTTTATGAAAGGAGAAAGAGATCATGGTTTTGGAAGCAAGTTTAACCACTTTTATGTTGTGTAACTTTTCAAAGAGACTGCAATGACTTTGTGTTTGCCATATACTTTATCTTTTATCTTCAGAGGCTTATTGTGAGCTTCAGTTCACTTGTCACTCTCACCACTTTGATACCACAGCAGGCAGCTGTTTTTAAGAAGCTCTAAAAACCCTTTCTGTTTTGAAACCTCAGTATCAAACTGCAGCCGGCACATAGAGAGACCAGCTGGTAAGAACTGTAGAATGCCTAAAGAGCTGGATATTTGCCTAAGGAGCTGGGACTGAATACAGTAGAAGTGATGGTTTGGAGTGTACAATACTGTGCAAAAGTCTTGCACAAGCCGCACCTTATTTGTTTGTATTTTCTAGGAAAATGGGTGCAGCAATTTTTTGAAACACATGCAAACATAAATGGAAATACGGTACATAAGGCAAAAACAGAGCTTGCATAATTCTAACAAGCTTAAAAGTCAATATGTGGTATGACTACCTTTATTCTTCAACTCAGCCTGAACTCTCTGAGGCAGCTCTCTTGTCATTTCTTTAAGTAGTCTTCAAGACTAGTTCTCAATGCGTCTTGAAGAACATTCAAAGCTCTTTGGATGTTGGCTGCCTTTTGTTCTGTTCTGTCAAGATGATCCCACACTGTTTCAATAACGTTGAGGAGGCCAGTTCATCATATTATAATGATCATAGCATATGTACGTTTGTATGTTCCCCATCCCCTCCTAGATGAGTGGACCAATCTTGATGAAACTTTGAATAAGCATCGCACAGGGAACTGTTAATGCCACCGTCTATATGCTGTATACAAATATGTCATACAAATCCCACAGTTGTACATATTTGCACATTTGACAGTTCAATTGTCATAGTATAGAATGAAACGTCAGATTAGAATGGTGTGTCACAATATAATATATCATAGCATCCTACTCTAATGATTGTAGGCCTGCCACTTCTTCTTTTTTCATCCACTTGTCCAGTTATCTCAAAATTTTAAGGACACGCTGCACACCATGCTGAGATACACCATTTGGATGATGGATGAAGACTTTTGCATAATACTCTAATCATTTCAAAAAAGTATTCCCCACTCACATTAAAAACAAAACTAAAACTTAAATAAGAGCCATGTTTGTATTGTGTTTGTAGTTATATGAAAACATGGAAGCTCGATAATGTAACTGAGACTCCGATCACAGCATTCGGCTGAGCCATCTGTTGCTGCACAAACCTTGGCTTTGGCCTGGTTCCTCTCAGCTTCCTGTGCTGTGGCTCTGCGCGCAAACATGGAATCATTCTGGAAGTCATCATCAGAAACAGATTCACCCCCCAATTCATCAGACTGGAACAGAGAGGACAAGTTAGTGAAATACTGTACACTGTTAATAGTTTATGACATGTAATTAAATAGTGAGCACTTGTAGAAATATTGTTAAGTAATGTATGGAGCATAAGCACTTAAATCACATCATCTTTGTTGAATAGATTAAACCATTTGGTATGCATTGCAGTTAATCATGAAGACCTTACAGTATTAAGTGCAGCAGCGTGTTTTCTTTTCACAGCCACCGGGGAGTCCACATCACTGTTGTTCTTAGACGAGCAAAAACAAGACATGTTACAGTTTGGATACAAAAAAAAAAAAAAAAAAAAAAAGCTTCTGCACTGATTACAAGATGAATATCGTAAGAACTGCAAACACCATGGAGGCAGACTGTCTGGATGAGAAATGCCCTGTCTGTTTTTTGTTTTGTTTTTTTTGTCATTTGTCATCACAAAATTATTTTAAAGGGGACCTAATGTGCATTTCTTTATTTTTTCTGTATTAATTATACTTCTGTAATAGTGGATGTTCATATTAAACAAAGCCAAAGTTTCAAACAATGCAGTTCCTATAAGCCAAAAACTCAAATGCTTGATTTCTGACAGATTTTTCTGCTCTTAACTCTCATTGATATCAGTGAGCAGGGGCGTCCTTAATATGGTCACACAGATCTGGGTATGAGAAGGCTAGTGAAGCCCTGTTCATATGCTGTTCCAATTTTATTTGTGAGGGCAACCAATCAGAAGAAAGTGGCCATAAAGGGAGCTAAACCTGTTTGGGACAGAGGGTGAACTTAGAGACTGCACCCACTGTCGCACTATAAGATTAAATAAGGATTAGTTGTGAATCACACAAAGCTACTCTAGTGCAGTCCAAAAATAAGAATATATAGTTGGAAAATGCATAATAGCTCCCATTAAAGCAAAAATGTAGCTAGACTAAAAAAAAAACAAAACCAGGGAAGTTCCAGCTTTACATATGTAAATGTTTTCCTGTTTAACATGCTTCTCTCTTGTAAAGCAATACCTTTGGGTTTTGGACTACTTTGAACAACACCACCTTTGAAAATTTGAAAATAAAAGAAGTCTAGCTTTGCGCGTTTGAAAATTGGATGTCAAAAACTAAACAAGTTTCAGCCAGAAATGTTTTACGTCTTTTGTTATGGGTACTGGGAATTCTTCTGAAATTTATTACATTTTAAAAATGAAAAGATTAGCAGATTGAGGAAATATTCAGCACTTGCAGCAGTTTCTCACCATGTCTGGGGATGATAAGGGGTTGACTTTGTTTGGATGTCTTCTTTTATGTAGCACAACTTCATCCTCACTGTCACTGTTGCCCTCCACTAAGAAAGAAGGTGACACATGCATGCAGGTAGCTTGACAGTAGATACAAACAAACATTGGGAGAACCAGTTTAGGGGGGGGGGTAAGATTGTACAAACCTGGAAGAGGAAAGGTGTCAGAAACCTCATTTGACCCTCTCTCTGCTATAGTGGTGCCACCTTGTGCTCGTCTCCGTTTCAAGCTGGAGGGCAGACCAGGCATGAGAGTTCGCCTTGCTCCCGGGGATGAGATTGGAGACAGGAGCGCACCACTTTTAGATGTGGTACATTGTGACAGCATTTGTGGTGTGGATAACTTGGATTCACTGCAGAGTGCAGGTATTCTCTGTTTAGCAAAGCTGTTACAGGGAGTAGAAAAGTGAGAGACAGCCGGCAAAACTGTGGTGGAGTCAGGCTGCTTTTTAGGCGGTGAAGATGCCAGCATACCAGATGCCAGAGTAATGGCCTCTAGTTCATCTTCATCCTCAGATTCTTCCAGTGAATAGCCAAGGTCAAAGTTGACTGAAAATAAGTCACGGGTGCTGTCAAAAGACTCTGAAGATTTAAAATGAGGTGTAACTGCCTTGCAGATTACTGAATTTTCTGCTACAGTTTTAGCTTGTCCTGGTGTGTGCATATTATGTTTTGTCTCTGTAGTGTTATGGGTATTTGTTTTCTGAATTATCTTCTTGGCATTTGATGTAAAGGTCAAATCCTCTCTGCATGGCATTCTATTTGATTGCCCTGTCTTCAATCTGTGGGTGCCATCAGCTGGCCTCATAGTGCTACATGGGTTTACTGGGGCATGTGTGTGTACAGTTTCAGTCTTCTTCTCTGTAGAGGATGTCGTGGGTGTGACGCCATCCTCATGAGTGGGGACATCGGGAATGGTCATCTGCAGGAAGGCTTCATCATCCCCGAACAGATCAATGCTCTCATCCATCTCTGAGCTGTGCTCAGAGGCTTTATCATCTTTCGCATCACCATCTGTCAAGTGTGGCATTTCTTCATCCCTCACATCATTCCAGCTCTGTTTTTCCTCACTCGCACCATCAGCTTCTATGTGAACCTGATCTTCCTTGAAGCCATTGCACTTTTCATCATCTGTCTCCTTGTCGTCATCCCCGATATCATAAATATCATTTACTTCCTCCCCAAAAACCTCATCCCAGGTTGGGCTGTTGGTCGCTACTCTGACAGGCTGCTTCTTCTGATCAGGCCAGTCAGGAGAAATTTTACTGCCCTCTTTACCCTTTGAGGGCTCGTCTGGAAGCTTCTCGGGAACTTTCATTATCACTTCATCATAGTCGTTGTCATCGTCATCGTCATCCACATCCAAGCTAAAGCTGACTAGGAAGGGCTGAAGAGAAGGACGGTGTTGAGGAGAAGGAGGAAGTGATGGAGGGGCCTCTAAATCATCAATAAGTGATGGCGGAGATCGGGACAGGAGTTCATCCACGTTGGCCAGGATGACCTTCAGACTCTCATGTCTTTCTGGGAGGAGCTTGTCAGAGCAGAGCAGTGGGGCTGCATCCCATTTAGGGAGGTAGAACATTGCCTGAAGTTCAACATCTTCATCGTCATCATTTTTAGCCGGCAGCTCTGAGTCTAAATTCACAGGCTCTCTGTCTGCTTCAGTAAGGTCCTCAATAACAGTTGCACATTTATGAATATCAGCAATCTGACTATTTGATGGAAACAAACAAGCTGCCTCCAGTTTTAAGCGATCACTGCTGTCATCATAAGGTAACTCATTATTATGCTCAGCAGGAGGCCTTTGTTTCATTGTGGCCAGTGTGGTTAATAACTTAGGTGTTCGTGTATCCTCCCCCTCAAATTCCTCATCAATATACTGTAGTTCAGACCAAGATGAACAGGATGGTTTAGGTTTGTTGTTAGTGGTTTTGGTGCAGGTCTTTGTGCCCTTCGGTTTCTTCTTTCTGCTGTTCACAGTGTCCGTTTTATCAAGGTAAGGAAGAAGTTCCTGTTCGTAACGACATTCCCCCTGAACATAAACACACAAACAGAAAGCTAAATAAGAAACAATCTCTCTGCAAGAAAACCAAGGGAACAGAGCTGCAATTGATTTCTGGACCTGCCAGCACTTCTACATTGATGCCGCTTCACCGAACAAACAGCATGTCTGTTCTTTTTCAGACTGTAATCTAATTAGGAAGCGTCCTGTGAAGAGATGTACAGGTAAAAGTCTAACGTAACTTTTCAAAAATAGAGAGACGGGATAGCAATGTTTAAGAGGCAATACCCAGGATAGCTTTAAAAAACAAAAAACAATTTTCCCATCTTCTATTTTTTCTTTAAGCACAAATAGGCACATATCATCTAGCACATGTCATCTGGACAAACCACATGACCTGGAAGAGATTGATCTAAAGTGGTATCCTGCTGGGGTCAACTTCCTCCTGCTGATCCTGCGCTCAGCAGGAGGAAGATTCTTAGTGAACCGAAAAGAATACTGCTGGTATGGGGGGAACCCCCCCCCCAAAAAAAACATTTCAATAATTAGCTTCTTGGTTTTTTTTCCTTCTTTTAGTTCATTTTTATTTTCTCTCAGCCGTGCAGCTGAACAAGCGTCATCAGATGGTTTTAGTATATCCCTGAAAATTAAAAGGAAAATCATCCTTGTTAAATTTATGAGCAATAAACTAAATCCCTTTGATTCTTGATCAGCAGGTTTCTAATGTAAGACCTGGGGCCAGTATGGCGCCTGTTACGTTTGAAGTTAAGTGAAACACACACACACACCCTCCAGACATCATACATCCTTCTTGATAATGTTTCTAACCCGATGACACTTCACTTTAAAACATCGCGTGCATTTCAGAGTTATTTACTGTGACCAACTCTGTGATGACTTGTAGTTTTTTATTATTTCTTCACACCTTAGAGTTCCTCCTTTAATCCTTTAACAAAACAAACTCACTCATGAGCAAACACTGTGTAATTATCATTTCAGCACTACACAGCTCTCATTCAGAGACAAATACTTTCCAAAGGTGAGGCTTTCCCCCTTAAAAAAAAAATAAAAATCTTAAGACAACTGACAGTCAAGAAAGCTGATTATAATTTACAATAACAAGCAAAAAACAAACTATGTGATGCAAAAACATTTTTTAAACTTAAAAAAAAACTTTGAAAAAAGAGGAATACTAACTGAAACAACACTGTGAGCTTAAAAACTAACTCCATTAAATGTAGTTTTAGATTAATCTGT
Organism: Pterophyllum scalare; assembly: GCA_024447675.2. Taxonomy (NCBI): domain Eukaryota; kingdom Metazoa; phylum Chordata; class Actinopteri; order Cichliformes; family Cichlidae; genus Pterophyllum; species Pterophyllum scalare. Next base: position 26,496 of record JAMQGT020000958.1, read on the forward strand.
AGACACAACCAGCACAGGGAGGGTTTGGTGCGTATGTTTATTAAGAATAGGAAATCCATAATATTGTGAGTCTGTATTGCTTTATAGATTCAAGAGATTCAAGAGTGTTTTATTGTCATGTGCACAGTAAACAGTCATTTACACTGAACAATGAAATTCTTAGTCTGCACTTCTTCTTTGATGTGTGCTTTCAAGTTGTTTATGCCACATTTTGATCCTTCCACCTGAATGTAGCAGCAGAAATTGAGACTCATCAGGCCAGGCGACGTTATTTCTGTCTTCTATTGTCCAGGTTTGGTGAGCCCATGTGAATTTTAGCTTGCCTTCCTATCAGCTCAAAGCTGTCCGGCCATTCTCCTCTGACTTCTGGCATCAACAAGGTATTTTCACCATGTGAGCTACCACACACTGGATAATGTCTTTTCTTCGGACCATTCCCCATAAGTGTGTCTAATCTAGGAAATATTTTCTGGAATCCAAGGGCCTCATCTGTGAATTAGTTTGAGGGAAAAAAGAAGTACAATTTTTTTTCCCATTGGCTATTATTCTAATGAACAATAAATAATGTGTAATGTGAAATTTATTCAACACAACAAGCTTTTTTTTTTTAAAAAAAAAAAAAAAAGAAACGCAATAGTGGCCTGCAGGCATTCAGAGTTGGAAATTAGCCAAATCTATCAACATTTTCCTCCTTTGTAGAAAAAAGATGCATTTTCTAATCATCTTTGACACCATTTTTGGATACTCTTTTGCTGAAAAGTAATGGATAGAGCTTCAAGCTCAGCCCCTGGCACACAATTAATTAATGATCAGATTAAGTCTCCACATGTAGAGATGTTGCAGACAGAAATAACCTTGATGACGAGAACAGAGAGAACGCTGCAGAGGCTAGAAGGGTCAGACGGTTCATATCGTTTCAGACTGCATGATGAGGGGAGCAGTAAAGTGGAAACTCCTCTCAGCTGATTATCTCATTGCACTACAATAATATGAATTTGATGCTCATGAGCATACACAAAGAACACATCATCGGTATTCATCGGTCTGCGTCAATTTGTTTCTAAACAAGCTACAGCTCAGGGTAAGAAATCACCAAGTGTGTTTGTTCTGAGATTGTTGGACACTGATTTACAAGTTATATTTTAACTTATTTGGCCCGGGCATCACAACTCAAAAATAATACATTTAAGAGAAAAAAGATGATCCGGAGACAGAGGGAAAGAATGAGATTTAAAGCTAAATGTGGCATCAGCCATTAAAACAAGACGTGCCAAAAAGGCTAAATTCAACATGATCACACGCAGGGAGAATGAAATGTGGCACATTGCAAAAATGCAAAGCAATACAGTTTTGTTTTTCCCAACATGATAGTATTATAATAAATCCCAGAGCTAGTGGATAAAGTCACTGAAGGGACTGAAGCCTATCATAGCTCACATGGGGTGAAACGTTTTGCAAAAAAATATGAAATATTGAATAATAAACATTAATATAATTATAACCAAAATTTCTCGCCTTATGTGTCTGTTACAACACTACATTTTTAAAGGTTGGGGAACTGAGAAGACCAGTTGGTGTAGTTTTTCTACTCATCCTTGAGGAAGGATAGGATTTCAGCTGCTGAACTGTTGGGGACCTCCTCTGTTGTATTTTTTGGTACATAATCCCCTAAATGTTTTGAACAGTTTAAAGCTGTGAACTGCATGAAGGTCGGTTGACCACAGAGACTCCATTTACTTCTAATCTTACGCCATCCGACGCCACCAGGTTGCACCTCAAACTGTCCAGGAGCTCAGTGATGCCCACTGATGGGTACAGATCTGATAGGAGATCCTCCAGGACACCATCTGTCGTCTCATTAGGAGAATGCCCCGATGTTGTCAGGCATGCATACAAGCATGTGGATGCCATACAAACTACTGAGAAGCATTCTGAGTTGCTGCAATGAAATTTCGGAAAAATGGACAAGCCTGCTGCATCGTTTTTTTCACTTTGATTTTTGTGGTGTCCTGTAATTCAGCCCTCTGTAGGCTGATAATTTTCATTTCCAAACAATAAGGCATCCTTTCATTCCTAACACATTACCTCGTCCATATCACTACAGACGTCCAGCATGATTCCCCCCCCACTGAGACCTGATGTGCTTTCAAAGTGTTCCTTTAATTTTGTAGGCAGTGTCTATATACACGCAATATTACAAGCTGGATGGTGCCTTTCCTCATGCGTCATACTGTCCAAACTGACCACAGAAAAATTTTTCCATCTTCCATCTTTCCCTCAGCCCATCTTAAATGAACTCAGGCCCAAAGAAGGCAGCAGCCTTTCTGCACCATACTGAATCTTTTAAGGAATAGATGACTACACTGCCAAACTCTTAAACTGAGAAACATTATTCTTAAATTGTCCAACTTTTTGCCAAGGCAGTCTTTCACGAGTGGTGAATCATCTGCATCTTTATTTCTGAAAGACTGTTCCACCAGCTGTTTTTCTTTGCATGGCACAAATTTTCCATCCATTTGCTGTACTTGTAAAAATATTTCGATACATGTCGCTGACATCAGGTTAAACAGCTGTAATCTTTATGTTGCACTTGATTGGATATAGATTTAGATACCTTTCTACCTCCACCAATGACGTTATGTTTTTGGTAGCATTTGTGTGCGCGTCATCCTGTCCGTTAACACAATGGCTTGAAATTTTTTGAATAAATTCTAATAAAATTTTGTAGGGTTGTAGAGTGGGGTCATGTTAGCAATCTAGCTTACGCTCACCATGATCTTCAAGGTCAACTTCGTGATTTATTGGTTGAAAATAGACAAAAAGCCCTTATCCTTGAAACTATGATTCCTACAAGTGTGGTGTCTATTGACAACATATATAAAAGTACCGTATAAAGATTTAAAATATCATGTCACATTTGACCTCTGACCTCTCCTCCAAGGTCAATAGACTGATCTGAAGGTCAAAGGGATAATAATATATAGCTATTTAAAACCACGTTTCTACCTGCCATTGTTTGTATTAACAACATATAGGCATATAGGGATTCTCAATATCATGTTACTTTGGATTTCTGACCTCTTCTTCAAGATCAAATGAGATCAAATTTTCATAAAATGTCTTTTATCTTTAAAACTCTGCTGAAAATTCGGCTGCTTTTGTTTGTATTGGCAACATGTAGGAAATTATACTGATATATGGAGATTCTAAAAATATCACATTATACTCTGTATCCAAAAATCATGTCACATTTGACCTCTGAGAAAGAAGAATAAATAATGAATCCACATAAATAAAAAATAATTAAAAACTAATTACACTCAATACATCAAGTACATTCAAATTAGCTTCAACAGGGCAAACAACAGTCTGAACTTTGCACTTGTTTTTACCGCATTACAAATTTCTAAAAGTTTGTTTAAAAAAGAACAAAGAAAATAAAAATGAATATATACAAAATACAATACTATTCCCTTAAAATTAAATACTGCCCAGAGAGTGCGCTGCACTGTTGGAGTGCTTCTTGTTTACCATTTTAATTCTCTTCAAACTGTGTTTAATTTGTCTTTTTTTTAAAAAATCTTTTCTGCATATATTTTTTGGATAAACAACTCTCCCCTCAATCCAGTACACTATACATCTAGGTCATCACAGCCTGACCTATTTCCAGCCTTCTGGCCTTATGTAACAGTTCTCCGAACAGTTCTCTGAACTGTTATGTAATATCAGGAGAAGAGGCCTGCTGCTTGGGTATCGTCATTAAAAAGAGACACACACACAGTGGGATGAAAAACAGACATTTTTTAAATTTATTTTTAGAGGGGGGTTTTTTCTGTCTCAAATAAGCACATGATTTCTGTCACGAGGATATTTAGTGGAGGAGAATTATCACAGAAATAATGTTTAGCCTTTCATTTAGGTACTTCTTTTGGTTCCAACTATGATGTCAAGAGAGACAGAGAAAAAGCAAAGGGTCAAAAGGACTCTTCAAATTCAGGCCACGCAAGTAATCCATGGCTCACATTTATCCCTGACAGTGAGTGGAAAGGAGATGAGTGCAGAACATTGGCTGAGGGAGAGTCTGCTTATCAGTTAACGCCTGAAAGGTGAACACACGTCTCTGTGCGTGAGCTTCCAAAAAAAGCTCTACATGAAACTCTTCAGGAGTATTGTGGATTTTACAAATGAAAGGAAAACAAGAAGACACTGCTGGGGTAAACAAACATGCTTCGTACACATTTGGACTGCTGTAGTATGTTTACTGGTTGTGTAGAATAAAACTCAAAAATAGCTTTGCTCCGTCTGGATATAAAATTCAAAACTAATAACAGATTTGAAAGAGGTTTTGTTCTCAGTCGCTGAAGATGGAGACACTGAAGACAGATTGTAATTGAATTTAGTGACAGATCAGTCTTTGGTGTAAAGCCAGAACCTTTCAGGAATTTTATATTAACTTTTTCTAGGTATTTGATGTGTATATAATGCTGGTTACTTCCATCCAACTACGGAACTAAATGAAAACATCTGTTACGTGTAAACACCACAAAACTTATGTATGTATAACATGAAAACGCCTTGCATATTCCAGCAAAATGATGCTAGCATGTCTTTATCATAAAAGAGCCCAGGTGCTGAACTGGCCTTCCTGCAGTCCAGACTTTTCACCAACTGAAAACATGTGGCACATCACACAGTGCTACACAGTGGTAAACATGTCCTGCTTCCAACGTTTTTGAGCTGCCATTAAATTCAAAATGACCTTTTTTCCTTAAAATTGTAAATTTGCTTGGTTTAAACATTTTTTTCTATGATCTACTGTGAATAAAATACATGAGATGAGATTTACAAATCACTGCATTCTGTTTTTATTTACATTTTACACAGCATCCCAACTTTTTGGAAATTGGGGTTGTGTATGAGTTTGTCCAGTTGCTTTTCAGGCTATGAAAATGGAGAAGCTAAAGAAAATGACTCTCCCTATACAGTTAATGCAATACTTTTGTTAAACTGGTGGTTAAAGCTGAAAATCTAGACTGCAATCACAACTTGATCACCTCACTTCAAATGTACTGTAGCATGCACGAAAGCAAAATTATGAAAACTTCCACATACTCATTGTTCACTGGCTGGCTCATGACCTGAATTCATCCACGGAAGCATGTGATATATAAGCTGCCATCTTGGCCTGTAATCCTGTTTTGTTTTCACAGGTGGAATCACTTTCTACTTCATGAGTATGGTTAAGACCTACAGTGGTGGTGGTGGTGGTGGTGGGGGGGGTACCAAGAGCCCACTTGTTAGTTTAGCCAACAGTCAGTTTTACCATAATCTCTGACCTAATTTCAAGGATTTGAACAAATTGGGCCTTATCAATGGCAATCTTGTGAAGTCTATGATATATATCTGGCATTAAGTTGTGTAATGGGGAGATACTGGCCGAACAAAAACAAGGTCAGGAACACAGTAACTGAAAATCTATGTGATCAAATTAACCTTTCTCATGCACCGATTATTAAATTACACCAAAACGATACTTGAGTCGATTCCATCTTCCCTACTTGAGATCATCTATAAATTCAATGAGACAACAATTGTTGTGAGAGCAGCTCCAAATTATATGATAACCGTACCGATTTGGTTGCCCTCAATTAGCAGCTAAAACCATGAACGAAGCTGCTGCTGGGTCACCAAACCGCAAAGAGAGACAAATTGTGAAGCTGTAAACCTTTCAATTTCCTATTGAGCAGCTTTGTTTACTACAGAGAGAGAGGAAAAAAGGCTAACTTCTGTTTAAAAATAATAAAAACCCACTGATAACAAATTTGGCTTCAAGTGCTCAGAGAGACTAATTAATATAATGTTTGAAGTGTTATTTATAAAAGAGAATCTGTTCATTCAATCTGGGATTTTTATAGCAAACAGAAAGAAAATCAGAGGAGAAATAGCCTGGAAAGACCCAGCCGAATATAAATCAAATATTTATCTTTTTACTAACGCCACAATTACGCCATGGAAACTGTTTATTATGCAAGGAATTTGCCTTCCAGGTCAAAACGATTAATTTAGTAACTCAACACAAACCACAATTGTGTGTTCACATGCAACTCAGCTGACTCCTTTCAGCTTAGTAAGTTTATGAAGTTTGGTTTTCCCATGGGTAAATGCTCACTACTGTCTTCCTTTTATGAAACTAAGCAAGATTTACGCAAGATGTCTAAAACCATTTAAGAAAATCAATTTCCTATTACCCAAAACCTCTGAATTAACAGTGTATGCTTTGACCTAGTGATTAGGTTGTCTTCTGCCAACGGATTCAGACTAAAGCTTATAACAAATGAAAGTATTACATTTGCTACAACTTAATGCCACATTATTTATACACAACACAGTTATGATGATTAACTAGTCATTCCTTCACTCACCTCATTTTCCTCTCTCATGCGGTCTATGAGCTCCATCACCTTAATAAAGTGGTTGCAGCGGAGGGAATGAGCAACAACATGGGAAGGAAGTGCTCTGTGTTGCCAGTGTCTCCATTCCCACAAAGACAGCTCTCTGGATGGTCGTTTGCCTTTGGAAAAATCCTCCTTTGGAACATGAAATTAAATCATACAAAAATAAGGTTTATGTGGGAATAGTTAAAAAAAAAAGTAATATATGATACACACTGTTTTTTTCTCCACTCATAACTTCCAGCTATGTGTGAGAGTTTTTTCCACCTGAAATCACGCACAGCTGCACTTGTCACATGTAGTCAAAATGTGGAACTGACAGAACTGTCACAGTCTCAAAATCCTCAAAGATCCATTCAAAATATCTTAAATTCTTTTCTTTGTTTTAATTGTAGTCTCAGCTTTTATTGTTACACATGAAGGGTCACAAAGAAATACTTCTTTTCAACACTGCTGTCACAAAAAGGTAGCATATACTGTATATTTGGCTCATGACATATTATCATCCTAAACTCTTCTGTGCAACCACACGGATACATAGGTTACCTCTGAAATGAGCTCACAAGCAGTGTACCCTTGTTTATATTCTTTTCAGACCTGCAGGAGAATGACAGAAGCAAAAGGAAAAACGGTAAAGAAACCTGAGGCGGTGGGTCACTGGGTATGGACAGGAAGTGTGACGGCTTCAGGGTTGGATGAGCTTCAGTGTCCTCCAGCTTCATGGTTGACTCCCATAGGAAATATTCTGTACTGCTTAGAAACCCACTGGATGTTGACCTGCCTTGTTGAACTACCAAGAGATACACACACACACACACACACACACACACAGAGTCAATATCAGAAAACCACACAAAAAGGGAAACTTTACAGAATATTAAAAAAAAAGAAAAAAAGACTCGAATTACCCAGGTTTTGAGGGTGGATAAATGAGGCCCGTTGCTCAGAGTGGGACCGTCGACCCCTGACAGACCGCCTGCTGTTCTCCTGGTGGTCAAACTGCCCACAGGTAATATGCATCTTATGGAGTTTGGGGTTCAGCCCCTCAGGCAGCATGCGGGGACTGTTGGGGTACATGTGGAAACCACTCTTGTTGCCAGTGATGGATTTGTACACACTGCGCTTGTTGCTCTGGCTCTGATTGTAGGTCTGGAGAAAGCAAAGGCTGAAATTTTGGTAATGGCAGTTTTGTGGAACCACATTTGTTTTATCAGCTCTCATTTTGACTAGAGAAATGTGAGACACATCTGATTACATAGAAAAATGTTTCTATACAACACCCACTCTCTCTTCCCGTCCCTGAGCCAGGATGACAACGATGCGTCCCTGACGTTTGCGTCCAGTACGCCCCATTCGCTGCACCAAGCGAATGGGATTCTTCTGTGCATCAAAGCAAACAATGAGGTCTACCTCTCCAATATCCAGCCCCTCTTCCCCCACACAGGTTGACACCAGCGTGTTGAAGCCTCCCTGTCTGAATTTGTGCACCACCTACAAGAAAAAAGAAAAAAGCTATACAAAATATAAAGAAATTCAATCTTTCAAGCTCATACTATCATCCTAAACTCTTCTGTGCAACCGCATGGATACATAGCAAAAGTAAAACAAATACACATCTGTGCTAGCTACATGCAATTGGAAAACTGAGATCATTGTTTGCATGTTGCAAATTAAATGTCCCTTTTTTTATGGCTTTTTACGGATTAAGGTCAGGTCTATTTATAGTATATGATCAGACCAGCCAATGGGATGGACTGTGCATTTGCATGTTAGTTCCATTCCTGTATTATTTGCTTATAGGAAATGGAACAAGCTGTCTGCAGAGAAGAATCATACTGCTAAGAAACCAGCAGTGAAATCAATACAAGGGTATACATTGACTTCTATACATGGCTTCTTTGTCATCTCTTAGTTGAGTCCTTTTCTTCTTTCAGCTGCTGCCTTTAAGGATCGTCACAGCACATCATGTGCCACCATCTAACCTTATCCCTAGCATCCTCTTCTGTCACAACAGGCCTCTTCATGCCCTCCTTCACAACATCCATGAATCATCTCTGTGGTCTTTTCCTCCTGTCTGGTAGCACCATATTCAATACCCTTTGCCCAATATATCCACTATCCCTCCTCTGCACATGCCTAAACCATCTCAACCATGTCTCTCTAACTTTGTCCCCAAACTGCTCAACCTGAGCTTCAGTGTTTGGCAAAATTATAGTTCTATTGATCTTAAATTTCTTGTAAGTTGTCTGTGCCCAGACTATCAAAACACTAGTGTTACTGTAAAAAGGATTTTGCTAAAAAAGCAAAAAATGTCTACCTCCAGTTGTTCCTTTTGGGTGAAGCCTTTGACTCCCTTCCCGGCTGAAGCTTGACCCATAAATGTCATGACCCTGATCAGCGGAGCATGCCGGTTCAACATGGCTGCGATCTCCTGTACGCTCTCCCGAAATGATGAAAATATCATCACACGTGTGCTTACCCCCTGAGGACCTGAACGTGGACATCAACAAAACAGCAGAGAAATAGACTGAATAAAAACTCCTTCTGTAATCCTAAACGGGAGTCTATCTGTACTTTAATGCCAATTCAAACAGAGGAATGATTTGTTCTGTGGTCTTCTTGAAATTAAATATGCTCAGCTCAACACACCCTCAAGAAAATTTATTTTGGTTTTTAGTTCCCAGTGAATAGCTCAGAATATACTGTACCAACTGTTCTTTCCATATCCTTTGTAAATCGATATAACTGCATGATATTAAATGCTTTCTCGTTGATGTAGTTTGTAAGAAAAGTAAGTCAGAAGAGAATATCACATTTCTGCTTTAACCTGTGTATGAGTCACAGCACAGCAATACTATATTAATTAGATCACCCTTATTGTCTGCTGAGCTCTCAGTCCACAGTCTGAAATGTTGCAGCACAACCTCCTCCAGTTTCTCCAGTTTGGGATGACTGTAAATGAATGGCTCATCTGGACCTAGAATTATAGTGAAACAGAGGCAGTGGATTCTTTGCTGAATCTTGAAGCAGCTTTCAAGTTTAGATATTTTCGGAATAAGAGAAAATATAGCTGAACAGGGTAAATTAAGTTATCAAAATACTTCATATGACTACAGGCTCAGAAATGTGAGGTATGTGGAACAAATCAAAGTTTAAATACCAGCAGATGGCTTCATAAACATCGCTTCCATCTCTTTGTAGAAGTCCATGAAGGTGGAAGTCCTCTGCAGTTCATTCTTGGCCCTGACCATCTCTGAGACAAACAAAGTATGGAGAGTCCTGCTGTCAAAAATGTGGTTCCAAAATCACACAGACATCCAGCCTTACCCAGGACCCAGGAGCCACCAGTGGACAATCTAGCATTTGAAGGGGGGCTGCTCTATGATTCAGCATAACATTTGGATAAAGAGCCCAGAAATGCACTGCAAAACCTAGAGGTGATGTTACTGACCCCTGGATCCGTCCATGATTCCCTGGATGTAAAAGAAGAGTGATCGGAGGCCCATCTGCATCAGCAGCTCGTAGCCATGGTACAGGCTGATGCAAAGGGCAAAGTCGCCCTCCAGCATTCCCTGCTGTGGACCCTGCTGAGTGAAAGAGGCCATGTGAGTTCATGAGACCAATGTGAGACCAGAGAGCCAGTGGAGGAAAATAAATGTAATATTTAGCTATTTAATATCAAAATAGTACAAAAAATAAAACCGTGCCTACGTGCTATAACTGCAGTTGGTGATTTTGATGACTATATCAACTGTTCCAGTAATAATGGATTTTAAAATAGTTCATTAATTGATTGCTCATTGTTATTTACTTTATAAAGTATTTAGCATAGTTCTACTTTGGTATTTAACTGGTAATGAATAATGTAAACCCTTTGAGGTGCTGCAATTTTACAAAATACATGAAGGAAAAAAAAAACCCCCAGAAAGATATGATATAAATTTATCAATTCAGACAGATTGCTTTACAGCTCCTGGAACATGTGCCATTACTTCACTTTGTTCCTAAGCCTTGCTAATTCCAGAGGGGCTAAGTTTGCCAATTTTCCTTGTTCCTGTGCTGATGCTAGAATGGATCAGCAAGCGGGAGGAAGCACAAGAGACACAATCCTTTCACAGAACCATTCCAAAAGGAAGTAGATCCAATCTACCGTCAACCCCTGAAGCCAGAACTCCTCCAACCAAGTACCTCCAACCTCAGCTATGGTCAGGATTTCTGAAGCCACTGAAACAAACCTCTAGCTTCCAGCTCACCACCACTCTCAACAACAATAAAACCACCTCTTTAGAAATTACATTGTTAGTTTAAATAAAGGTAACTTGGAGTTAATATGCTGAACTTTTTGGCATAAATTCGCTGATTTACATATGCAACAGGGTAACATTCATTTTCATCTGGGGTCATGTTTATGCTCACTTTGTAAATGAAAGCTGACTGTTCAGTTTATTTTGAAATCTGTTCTTGAGCTCCTGAGGGAAAGATCTGCCTCTTAGCATCTGCTAAGTGCTTAATTTTGTTTGGTACTGTGGCTGTCTGCCTGTTTTGGTACTAAGCAGGAAGTGTACAGTGTTTGTAACTGGAAACAGCTGCCAAAGCTACAAGCCAGACGGAAAAACATAAGCAGAAAGTGAACATAAAGCTCATTAAAGACAAGGGAGATAATTCTTGGTAATCACAACAAGTTACTCTTTTTCCATACTCTTGTGATTAGAGACTACACCTACTTAATTATTAAATAATACTCAGAACAACTGTTATGCCAATTATTTGCTAACTACATGTTTTAAGTTTCAAGGTACCATATGTTCTAAAAACCTCTGTAGCCTATCATGTCAAGTGGCATGCTATAGCAGACTATATACCACAGTAGGACACAGTGATTCAGAGTCCATGCCTTGACGTGTGGCGGTGGATTCTTTCTGAACTGATCCCTGGCGAGAATGAGCTGGTATTTGGTAACAGTCCGCAGGTCCTTGTGGCCCATCACCCGGTTCTGGACCAGACGAGACATGAATTTCTCCAGCACCTGGCACAAATGGAGGCAAACATATATATAGGTCATCAATTGTAGGCCACTTCCTGTGTTTGGAGGTAATGTACAATACTGACTAATTGCAACCTACTGACACAAATCTGGAAGATACATCCAGGTGCATACACATTTATTCTACTGATGAACAGCCTCACACAGACTGAATGAAAGTCTGACTTCTTAACACTAAATTGCGTTGAAGTCTCTCATCTTCCCTGTCCTCGATTCCTTATAATGGAAAAACAGATTGAAGCAGTTTGTCCAAAAGATAATTTTACCAGCATCTATTCATCCTCATGTTCACAGATAATGGAAGACTGACTCATTACATTTTCAATTTCAGCTGGGTGGAAAAGGAACTCTGTAAAGTGAATGGAACAAAATTAGCCTGGAAAAAAAAAAAAGTAGGTTACCCAGTGGAATCAACTAGTGTAGAAAAATTAAATTATAAAACACATGGCAAGCAATTTTTCTTGTTTTGGGGACATTCAAGCATTAAAATTAACAAACTAAATAAAACGTATTGTAAGGTAAAACATGTGGTTAACACTGATAGATTCAATATGACCATTTTAAATTTCCTATACCCACTCTGACACATGCTATTTTCATGGCATCTTTCAAGGCTCGACACACAGCTTGACATCACAACTTTAATAGCAAATGGCAAACATTCAGCGACAAGGACTAGAAAAAGAAAACTAGAAATGAAGATTTCCTCTTGAAGAGTAAACCGAGCTGAGGGCTTGTCCCATTTCTCCTAAAGCACAGTCTGTTTCTGTGGGGTGAGCGTACGTCACAGAGCTTATGAAGACAAAAACAAAGAGTTAAATAACAACCTCTAATGCCACTGACCTTTCAGAAAACATCAACAGCTATATCAAAATTCTTTTATGAGATTGAGGAGGCACATCACATCAAGAGCAGTTGCCAAAGGATATTAATTTGAGAAATTGAGGAACCAGCTAAAGCCTGGTCAAAAAACTTTTCTCAAACTATTGAAAACATGCTAGACATATATTATATAAAGTGAATAGTCAGGTGAAATGCAGTGTTTACCATTTAAAAAAGGTACTAAAAGATTTTAAGAATGTGGTACAGAAGAAAATGTGATTTTAATAGGGAGTTTGTTTTTTTTAAACGAACAGTTTAAAAACAGTCATTCTAGAAACAAGCTTCCCACTTGGCAGCCATCTTTAAATGCCTTTTAATTGTATCTTATTGTTTGTTAAATATACATACATTCACAAAATGTTTAATGCCACACAGGAAAGTTGTTCTTTTAACCTCAATGAACCATCTCAGTTAGATGATCATAAGTGAATCTAAGTTTAAAAAAATAGAAAAAATAGATTGAATGGAGACTTAATTGCACAATTCTGGGTCTACTGTTGTGGAATAAAGTTTAAGAAGCACCTCAGCCTCCAGTATGACAAGTATGAAGCTGATGGCAGATCTATGCTCACTTAAAATGAACAAACAGTGTGTGGCCAAAACAGTTTTACAGACCTTTTTCATTACTGTGATACATTAGTCATTAGTCATCATCTGCAAAATCATGAGGAGAATGAACACAAAGCCATGAAGATATTAGACACTACAGGCTTAATGTAATAAACTACGTTTTAGCCTGACTAGAAGCATAATTATGATGATTTTCTTACTCACTCACACCATCCATCCATCCATCCATCCATCCATCCATCCATCCGGTGACTGAACAACTTATTGATTACCATTAAATTTGGTGTGGACAGCATTCCTATTCAAATATGACATTCCACTGACTTTCAATCAATCACTACTTACAACATTTTATTGACAACAGTATAGTTTACAACATGATCAAAGCTGACAAAGCTTGTTCATATTCCCAATGTTATTTTCTGATTCTTCTAAGAATCAAGGTCAACATGAGCATATGGTAATACTTTAGGGGAAAACTCTCATTCGTAGACAGATAGCAAGTCACACTGCTCACTTCCTTTACAGCAGGGATCATCAACTACATTTGTCCAAGGGCTGGAATTTTTCTCAGCAAACAGTATGAGGGCCAGATGCTCTCATAAGGTAAAATAGAAGGAAAATTCTATCCTATGTAATATATTATAATTTGATATATAAATTTTCCTATCAAATTTATACCATTTTTAATGATGTGATGTGCAAGTCTTGCACTTACATGCTCTTCTCAGTTATACCGATGGTTGTTATGGAGACAGCGCAATTGTGTGCTGTTGTGCTCATCATAGATATAATGAGAATGGTAAACAATAAAATGTTACATGAGAGCAACAAGTTTATCTCTGCATACTCTACTTTTCAGAAGGCAGGGGGTTTTTTTAGATTATTTTTTAAATGAGTTCAAATGCAAAACCCTCTAAATCTGCCTGGACATTTTTTCTTTTGAAAGAGCTTTTATCTCTCTCTCTTTTGTTCTTTTTTTAATCTGGAACTTATGGTAAAATTTAGTCTTTTTTTTCACAGGCAATGTGGAGGTTCCTTTCTTCAAAAATGTTATAAAGTAGTTTACCTACTTTTTAATAAATAATATTTTGTTTTGAGACAAAACCAGCAAAATCTTCAGTCCATCCTCTGCCCAGTGTGAATGAAAGCAAAAGGCCCAAATATCAGACTCTGACAGAACGATTTCAACATAGACTCGCGCAGTACAACCACAATGGCAAAAATGGCAACGCATTTATTTTAACAATATCAGAATTTTGGATGCTAGGCCGCGGAAGTCACGGGTGGGGGGGGGGCAGCCACAAAATGTATGAAGTCCGATCTTGCATTCTGATTGGTTACAGGGACAGTGAGATATTTACGGCAATGGGAAATCGCGGTTGAACGCTTTTGACGATTCAGACTAGTCACACGGCTATTTAACGGGTTATGACGATGGATTGGCATATTGTACCTGTGGCAGTACTCTTTGGGGGCCGGATGGAAAGCTATGGCGGGCCGGATGTGGCCTGCGGGCCGGCAGTTGACGTTCCCTGCTTTACAGGGCAACTTAGAGTCACATACCTTAGTTTAATGTAATTAACCCAAAAAGCCAAACTGAGTGAACACTAACCAATTAGTGTGGGTAATATTTTATGCTAGATGGCAGAATGTTAATATCTAATATATGGTGCTATGAAAATCAACATGCAGCCTTCAGTGTTTGAAGTCAGTCTAAAGACAGTGAAGAGGAACAAAGCTGTGTCTCCATTTCTTACTGTACCTACGTTCCCTAGTTTTTACTTACAAGAAAATTACTTATTATTTAATAAACTTTGAGAAAAGACTGTAAGCTGTAACCAGCTTGGCTGACAGGTGGAGCTCAGTGTGGAAACATGTACGCAGCGGTCAGGTCCAGATTATGAGATTACACAGAACCAGATTAGTGAGGTCACTGTTTTAGGCTTGCTGGAATGTGAAGTGAAACAGAATGTGCTGAAAGAAAAGTGGTTAATCTAAAAGTAACATTTGCTTGTTAACTACACTCTGATTCCCACCTCTCAGATATTTTTGTATCATGTGGTGTATTGCTCTTGTGTAGAAATCAATGTTGATACTGCCCTCAGTTTATGATTAGTGTTAGGACTAGTTTGTTTATGAAGGTATCCACTGATTTACTTTGCTGAAAGAATTACTTGGCAAAGGTTAAGTGGTTGATATGAAATTTTTGAGTTAAGTTTGTAAAGTAAGATTGCAATCTTAAAATGTGTTTTCATATGCATTTTTGGCACACCACCAGTCAAGTGCTATCTGGAGAGGAAAAAAGAAAGTTTTCCAAAGATATAAAGATGGTGTAGATATTACACTTGGATTTATCCATTGTTAGTAAAAGAGGCCAAATGACAACAATGTAGTTGACAGCCTCGCTGAGCATGCTCTGCAGGGGCCAGCAGCTGACTGGCTGAGGAGCATGGAGCTAAGTGACGTGAGTAATCTCTATAGGCAGCTATTAATAACATAACCTAAACTGAACTCTCACTTCATCATGTAAACAGTGAGGTCTTCATGGTGTATGTGGGTATGTATCAAGGGTACTGTGTCTTTGAGTATTTTTGTGTGCATAGTAAAGCTTGCCTTAGAATCACTGACACTCTTAAGTAAGTCTAAGGAAAAAAGAACCAGCTTCTAAATCAAGAGTACAAGCTCCAGCATGGTTAACCATGTGACAGCTGATGAGACCGCTGCAGCTACAAGGCCACTGTTGTGAATCCATATCTGGCTGTGATGGTTTATAATGACTAGACTTGAGGGAAAAGACAAAACTAGTGATTGTGTAGGTAGGAAGACAGAGCCTTGGAGCCCCCCCCCCCCAGTATTGTAGGTGTGTCTTCCAGTGTATTTACACAGACCCTCCCACACCGACTATAGTGAATTATATAATGTCCTCTCTACGTGCCTGTTGAAGGGTGCAGCATGGTGGCTGGCTGTTGCAGTGACACAGATCAGAGGAAATCCTGCCTATTCAGTACCCTAGAGCGCAAGTTTGTGTGTGCTTATAATCCTCTGCCTGGATTTTTTTTTTTTTTTTTGCCATCCACAATGAAAGACTACTAATTAAAAATAATTATTTAAAAAATCTACCAAAAGAAATAAGAGAAAATTATTTGAAAAGCATCCCTATTTTATAGATTTTACATCTTGCTCCAATTATGTGGGTAAAGATGTAAATGCAGGCAGAAAAGTGTGTTTTGAACTCAACTCTTTCTGCTGGTCTACCGCTGGGAGCCCTGTTGTTAAAGAAGTCATTAATTTAGATGCAAACAGTTATGTGCAATAATGTAATTTAAAGCTACTACTGTTACAGAAAAATGCTTTAAAAATGTTATTATAGTTTAAGCAAACAGTGAAAGGAAGTTAATTACACAAACAGCATTTTAGTTACCAATCTAAAAAGTATTTTTTCATCAAACATTAGTTGATAAATAGTCCAAGATAGATGTGTTTCAAACAAAAGCAATGAACATAAAAAAGTCAAAATATAACCAAACCAAAAATGTAACTGACATAAGAGAATAAGTAATAATTTAAAATCAATTTAAAAAAAACTATTTTTCAAAAATAAAAAGAACAGTGGACCAGAAATACATTTTCTATTGCAAAAAGGTCAGTTAAAATGTCAGTTTCTCAAAAAGAGAGGATTTCCTGCTTTGCTCTGTTTTAATATAATTACTGTAATTGAAAATCTTGATGACATGGTCAGTCACAAACAAGCCACATGCTGTCACCATGTGCTTTACAGGGGGCTTCAGATGATGGACCTTTTTTCAGGATTTTCTGAGAAATTACAAAACAAAGTAAGTAAATAACCAAGAATACAATTTTAGAATTGCCTTTTGGCAAGCAAACAATAGATACGTGGCCTAATTATATGCCTACGTCACATATAGACTACAAGGTTTTTACAAAGTAAATAACAGCAATAACCAGAGTTGAAACTACTACTATAAAATCGCTGTTGCAGACCTATTCTAACAATCAAACAGCACTTTTTTGTTAATGTTACCAACAACAAAACCTTTCTAGGTTAATTGCTGGATGGGGGTCTCAGTTTGTACGAGGGGGGGGGAATGGGGGTTGTGGGAGCCCGCAGGATCACGTGGTTTTACGGCCCGCCCTCATCTCTATAAACACAACGCTGACCTCCGGCGACTGCAAGGGAAGTGTCACGCTGTCCCGTACGAGCGAAGGCGACGTCTACTGTTTTTGTTTTTAGCTGCTTTAAAGAGCTCCCAGCGAAAGAAAAAAAAAAGTCTCGCGTAAGTCATATGTAAGTCAGCTATAAATATGGCTATATGTGTCGGCTTGTCCACCAGAAAGGAAAGGTTGTCCTAATCGGGAAAAACAGAACACTGCGGTGCGAAGAAGACTAGCGCTTGACACAAACCGTCAGTTTAGACGACTGATAGGTGATTTTTAGCATTTAAACTTTTGCTCATCGCTTTGAGGCAGTTTTCTCATTAGGTACTAGCCAATCTTACGAAGAGGAAAAAAAATGGACCGAGGTGGGTGTCAGATGAGCGGCGGTGGTGGCGACGGCGGCAGCGGCCCCGGCCCCGACCGACACGGGATGATCACACTGGAGGACCTGGAGTCTTTCTCGGAGGACCAGCTCTCAGACTCTGGCAACGGGAGCCTCGAAGGAGGAGATACCATGGAGGAAGACGAAAATCCAGACCGCCTGCTACATTACTGGCAGGAGGTAGCGAGGGGACACCAAGTCGAAGTTTCTCAAGGTAAAAACAAATAATGTTTGGGGAAACGGTTTAAAACACAAACGTGGCGTGCCAGCGTTTTGTTAGCTGACATATAACTTGGGTTTTAGCCTCCTAGTTTTGGGCCTAGTCTTCTTCTTTGGTTTATAAATTTTGATGTGGGGCTGTACAAGGGGGAAAAACAAGTCAAAACAACGTGTAACTTCAACTTGGGTGCTCAAACTTTGGCAGGTTTCATGTGCACTGACCTCGTTTCCAATGTGTACAAACCTGTTTCACCAAGGACATTTCTCACCTCCAGACCATCGTGTGTTTACGTTGCAAAAACCGAGTAATTATTTTTTTTTTAAATGAATGCGTAAATTGCAAGCAAATTTATTTATTTTATTTTATTTATTTATTTATTTGGGGGGGCAAATGTATGGAGAGTTTTTAGTAACAGGCATTAAACTTGGATCACAAATGAAATGGTGTATAAGGCTCAGCTGTTGCTCAGATGCACCTACAAAATCATGAGCCATGTCATTTCATGGCGTATTACAGCAGGCACACATGTTTCTACTTGTACCTTAAAATATTCTCAATATGGCAGTGCAGTATTACAGACATTGTAATAATATGGTACTGGGATTACTTAAGAAGTATAACTAATGCAGTAATAGCCTTTTTGTTGGTTTGGGGGGAAAAAACTGTCTGGTTAATGTCAGATGAAGGGCTGCATTGTTTTGATGGGGAATACAAAGCATGAGCTGACAGATTAGATGCACTAGCTGCTGACACTATTATACACAACAGTTTTTTTTAAATTAAATATTTTCTTTGATTCAGCACTGTATCTGGAAACAGGAGTAATTCTGTGGGGTTACAGGAGTGTAAAAACAAATAGACTAACGTGCTTGACTGTATTTATAAGTTCATATCAGACCTTTTTTTTTTAAATAAAAAAAACAAACCACAGTAACCACAATAATCACGTGTAAAAAGTCTGACCTAGAACTTATGAACTAAAGCTGACTAACAGATCACAACTTTAACCCATGATGGACTGTTTACAGTCATCACTATTTCCTTAATATTTTCTTTCCTTGCACTTAAAGTCTCAGGTTAATTTACAGTACTGCGTTGAATCCCTGCTGTAGTGGGTGCTTTTTTACTCATGCATTGGTATGTCTGCATTGCTTTGCCAACATAAATAAAATTGAGCTGGCAAACCTAGATCTGATGGAACAAACCAGTTATTTTATCCTGAATTGCAGGAAGGGGAGAAGACTGAAGAACTGACCGATACACATCAGAACTACGAAATCGAGAGAAATGGCTTATGCTTATGTCTACGCTAACATAATACTAGCTATATTTAGTCTTTAAAAATTATACAAAACACTGTAGGTGTAGGACTCTTACTCCCTTGTTCATTTACTCACTGTGCTAGATGGGCAGGAGGATGAGCGATTAACTAAGCAGTGTGCTCTAGATTCACCACCATGAAAGAGTTGTTGATCCATATGTCAATGTGTTTTTATGTGTGCGTGATCTTTTTACAAGGTTTTTAAAATGTGGTCAGGGCTGCTCAAAGATGCTGTGTTCATGATTTAAGTTTTAAGCATCTGCGAAGCTGCTGAGTGTGAGTTAAGCATGCTGTTGGACTGTTCCTCGCATAGCATAACCTGCACAAGAGATGTAAACATACGTACTCTAAAAACGGTCAGTGCCCTGCATTTGCCTTTTACAGCCTACATGTAAATTGAAGTTGCAACATTGCTTTGTAATTAACTTAAAAGTAGTAAGCACTTACAATTTTCATTTCAAAACCACATGAGCAAAAGAGGGTATTTTAGTCACTGATTCCATCGGGTCCTCGAGTCTATTACCATTCCATTATTTTCCACTGAGCACTGTAGGTTGCTTGGTTTTTCCTGGCTCAGAATGCAGGAGTGACTGAGCAAGTTAACATGATTGGTCCACATACAGTAAAGGCAATTAGTCTGTGGTACTTTAGTTGACAGAAATCCATGCATTTTCCTGTTTTTCTTGACCACTTTTTAAACAAAAATGCAGTTAAGCTTAAATACACAAAACTGGTTTAATTAATAAAACTGGTTGAAAATAATTTTGATGCAATTGTGGCCAAACATTTTGGCAGTGGCACAAAGTGAAGAATAATCACACAGATTTCACGAGTTTCAAAATCTTTTTTTGGCAAATACATAAAAATGTAGTTCTGGCAGTGGCACCACTGCCAGAACTCTTTGTCATTTTCCTTTGGATCTAGCTAAAATATGTTTGCGGGAGTGCTCAAAATTGAAAACCCACAACCAAATTAAGTTTTTCTTTTTCCATGTATTCTACTTTGCTGATTACTGACTGCTGTTGTGCACTTACCACTTTTTTGAAGTTAGATATTTACCATGTAAGTTGTCCTCGGCTGGAGACGACAACAAAAGTAGCAGTCTTGACTCTAGAGCCTTTCAAGTCACTGGTAATCACAGATCTTGGATACAGAGACTTGATCACTGAGCCAAGTGAGATAAGGTAAACTTTGACATTTTAATTCCTGCTTCACAGCAATGAAATGTGTTTCAAAACACACTTCAGAGATCTAAACTTGCCCTGTGGCACGCTAAACCAAATCACTGGCTTCCAACTAGTACAGGTTCTGTATGATACAGACTCGTTAGAATAGATGGAATCTTTTAGGCAGAGCACTCTTTACATGTGACCTCTTGTGACTAGTTAAGTGTATGCATATAGATATTCACCAAAAGTAATTGTCCTTCAAATTGTTTATATTAAATATTATGTAGTGGGATGGGACTTCAGAAAATTAGAATTATTCCAGACTTTTTTTTATACATTTTATAATAATTCATATAATTAAATTCTCTATCACCTTTGGATACCCTATCATTTTGTTTCTAACCATCTGCAATTTGTCATCTCTTTGGTTGCCCTTGCCCTGTTCTCAGACCACAGCACTAATTGAGGACAAAATCACTTACTGGGGCTTTCTGACTCAGAGGGGATTAACTACCTTGCCTATGCTGGTACTGAGGTTGTGGCCTCACCGTAGTGCTGCTGCTAAGGAGACAGGGCTAAGCCACAGTAAACTCCTTTGCTCTAATTGAGGTGGAGGACAGTACTGCTGTTTAAAATAATAATAATTTGACCAGTAGCCAGATTATTATAATCTTCGATGCTGATACCAGATGAGATGTTTTTGACATTTAGTTTTTATTTAGTCCCATTCCAACCATTCATCACACTGTTTTGCACACGAGTTCAGTCATCCAGATTTATGAAACTGGATCCCAGATATAAAGACATCAAAACTGATGCATCATGATGAAGAAGCCTTGGCCAATGGCACCAGTTAATCTCTTCTTATTTTCCAACAGACCAGTGCCGGTTAGTAAGTTGAATATTGGTAGACCCCAATGTTCAACTGACAAATCAATGCATCCTTAATCAATATCTTGTAATTAGTATCAATAGCAACAAGTTTCATTGGAGGTTCTGGACCACAAATATACATGTAGTACTCTTTATGTGGACTTTTTCTTTTGTTTTGTAAATCATATACTCTTGCAGTATACCCTGCTGCCACTACATGAAAGTCTTTTACAGGCTGTAATATTCACATTGGAGACAAAGATGATCATTTCCAATGGATGCTCACAGTGACTCACTAAAGAGTAAAATGAGGTCGCAAGAGCAGATATAAGCAGCTGTGGTGGATGGATGAAGGGTTTCCAGCATGTAAACAAGATGAATGTTAATGCTGCTTTCAGCTTACTCTCACCACCTACTGCAAAGTGTGTGTTAACGTTACATCAGTGAATATCAGATGAGCAAAGCTGATCGCTGACATGTCCTAATCCCCCTTCATATTGACAGGATCACAAAAAAATACAAATAAAATAAACACGAGTGTTTGTAGTTCAAATAATACAATCTGCATGTCTATTCTTCTTCCAAGCTTAACTGATGGCACTGAAGGATTCAATAAACCTCGATAATTACTAAAACGCACCTTCCAGCCGAACACCCAGCTCATCATTTAAGTACAGCCTGGTGCTTCATAACAAATTTTTAACCAATAAAATTGTGTTGATTAACAAGTTGCTATTTGTTATGTATGTACATTTTATAACTACGAGCCTGTGGTTTAAAACTGCCGAGTATGATGATGGGGAAACATGGTTATCCATCTGTACCAGCTGTGTGTCACGCTCTAGAGTGCCAACAGCTAATGTATTTAAAGTCGATAAACAGGTGATTGATTGTAGTTTAAAACCATTCCCACAACTTCTACACACCTGTCTAATTTGTAGATTATATTGCCTGTGTACATAGAAAAGAAAAGGAACAGAAAGCTGACGCACGCAACATAGAAATCTGAATTTAGCAGTGTTAATTGAAACATGACATTCAGATGTAGATGCATTGTAAAAGAAAGGGCGGAAAAGTTGAATGTTTCCTTATTTCATTGGCATCTTCACAACAACAAACAAATTAAACCGTCAACCCACTTGCACATAATACAATTTTAAAATTGCATTTCAAGTCCTAAGCAGAATGTTGTGGTAGGAAAAATTCTGAGTAGATGCCTTTTGATTTTTCAGAAAAAATAAAGGGGGGGGGGTGAGGCAGGAGGCACACTGAAAGTGGGACGTGACGACAGCGCTGTATTGATTAGAAAGTTCAGGTACAAAAACAAGCATTTGGGTTGACCATGTGTTGACTGTTCTGTGTCAACACTGAGAAGCTTTGGAGGTGCTACCATAGAAACTGATGGGTTTGCTTCAGTGTGCATGCAGTACGTGTGTGCGTAAACGTAGAAGGTCACCTTTTTTAGAAACTGTGTATTTTTATTACCTTAGTAGCTCTAGCGTTACCACTATGCTCTTGGTAGACTGGCTTAACGACCGGCAAAGCCAAGCAAGTTAAGTGAGATTCATAGAATGTGCCAGTCCCATTTAAAAAAAAAAGCATTGGAAAAATGGAATGACGTATATGTTGATTACAATCTGGTGACTAGATACCAAAGCAGTTTTGTTCCCTGAATGCAGGAGCACTCAGTAATGTTTGTAAATAATAAACCTGTCTGTACAGTCAGGGCCAGAGAGTTTGGCTGCTGCACAAGGTTCGTTTTTCATGCACTTTTCCGCTTTAGTTTTTATACATTGTGAAGAACAATCACAAGGATTTCTTAAGTTTCAAAAAGTTTTAGTAACAAATAAATAAAAACTTAGTTTGGGTAGTGGAAACACTACCAAAAACTTTGGCCACAACTGCACAGTTTAACCTGGATTTCATGAGATCCTACTAAATGAGTTTCATATTGGTTGGACTCTCTCTCTGTCTGTTACACGCACCAGCCTGTTTTCTTTATTACCAAATAATTGATCAGCAAAATAACACAGATCTCTCTGACCTAGTTGTCCTCATGATATTGAGTGATAAAATATCATTGAACTGGGTTCACCTTGAGTGCCCTGTATTTGATGGTTTGAGGATGGTTTGAGGATGAGTAGTCCTTTTGTAGTTGTAATCAGTAGGGTTCATACTACATTCTTCCTTTTGTAATTAGATTATCTGTAACAGGGTTAATAAATGAAACTAATAGATTTTAACCCATGATTAGAAACTTTTTTTTGCAAAGTTAATGCATAAAATACTGCAAAGTGTTGTCAAAGAGTTGGTGAAGAGGGCTTCAAAACCATAGGCCAGTGTTGTAGTCTCTCTCTGTTAATGCCATTCTATACCTGGCCTTGGGCAGCTTTAGTCAATATTCCCTTCCGTCAGCTCTAATAAACATTACTCTCTTCAACATCCTGGCACAATGCTCTTCCCATCTGGCAGCACTTTCTCCCTCAAACTAACAACACAGCTAGCCAACAGATTACTGGAACTGAGAACATTTCATACAGATAAGAGGGCAGAGACTGCATGTGCAAGAGGTACTGCACAATGCTAGAGGTAATATGTACTATGTTGAAATTGTAGAAGAGAGTTGCATATGTACACAAATGTTTATGTTTAATACATTTTCATTTCCTTAATGCAAGGCCAAATATATCAAGAAAAAGCCTCTAACTGCCTCCGTTGACTAACTGAAAACATTGACTTACTTGTACACAGGCATAGTTGGCTGTGTTGAATTGCCACAGATGTGCTATGAACCATCTAATGAAAAGGTTTTCTCATGTGTAACATGTCATGTTTGTCTGTTTGACAGATATGGCAGAACCCATTCAACAGCTAAGCAGCAACAACCAAGGGCGCAGTCACCGAGAGCAAGTCCCTTTTGCCCTCCTTGGACGCAAAGAGAAGGTATCACTGACTTTTACTACTTTGTCAAGGATATGGATATAATCACAGTCTTCCTATACATTTAAATGTCCTGCATAAATGACAAAAGAGAGCAGCTGCCAAATAGGTCACCTAGTTTAAAGGAATAGACTATATCTGCACTAAGAAATAGACCTGTATAATCATACCCCACAGGACAACCCAGTATTTAAAGGGTCATTCAAAAACTTAAGCCTATACATAAGAAAAAATACAGTAAATATAATATTTACATATTTAAGTCTGATATTTCAGACCGTTCCACCGTTTCCACCTTTTTTTTTCTTATTGTACTACAGTACACACAACATTTGCACAAATCAATCCCACCAGTAAATCAGGCATTTCTACAGATATCCAATAAAGAACATTAAAAAAATAAACCCATCAGTGTCAGTCTACAGTCACGTACATGTCCTTCTGTGAGTATGGCCATTTATTTTTGTCAAAACGATCGTGTCACCCAATGCAATAAGCTGTTTAAAGTCCTTTGGGACCATATAAATAAAGATGGCTAATTGGTTTAACTTGAGTTAATTAGTTCATTAAAACTTGGCTGGAGACTCCGGTTAAACAGAGGGCAATCATGGCATGCTATTCTTAGAGTAGTTTTGAGTATCTTGTAAAACCACAGCACATTGATGGCAAGCTTCACACCTTGTGTTAACATCTGGGGACCAATTTCTAAAATGGATTTAAGATCAAAACAAATGTTAAGTAAGCTATTTAAAAATTTTCTGCCTGATGTGTTGCATGGCTTTAATTTCCTACCATCACCATGAGCTTCCAAAAACTCAGTTTTTCCCCTATGGCATTTCCTGCCTGAACCCTTATTTTTTTTTACTGGCATTAAATGCAATATTGATTTGAGATTTACAGATCGCAGGAGCTTAAGTTAGAAATAAGATTCTGGTACCTGCTTAAGCAAAGTTTTCTGTGTATTTAAGAATCTGTGTAAGCATACTGTGTGGGATTATTTGAAAACTGAAAAATATCAAGTGAATAAGATTAATTAGTTTTATAGTAAATAAAAGATACCCTTTTAGTTGGACACTTTGAAGAAGTACCCAATTAAAACAGGAACAAAATCTGAGCACAACTTTGTAAAAATGTAACCTGTCGAAAAATGCAGCGCAGAAAAAGAAAAAGGTGGATTTCTTTTTTGATTTAAACCCTTTAATATTATGTAGTTTATGGATGTCAGCTGGAAGCCTGCAAAAGGTTTAGAAATTATTGGAGAAGTACTCACACACCTCATAAGACATGCCACCTTTTAAGTATGCCCAGAAGGCCTAACACAGTACTCTGCATCTTGAAATATGCAATTCTGCAGATGTTCCTGTTCCCAGTAGTCAAAACCTTTGCTTGGTCTACCAAAGTATTCTTAGGATGTTTATGTTTTGTCTCTGCTTTTTCTTTTTCAGTGTGGGGAAATCCTGTATGAGAAACGCCACTATGAAAAGGGCCGCTGGGCTTGCATAACAATGCATGAGGAGACATATGAACAGAGCATTTGCTATGGCTTTATGAGGATAATGAAATACATCTGCCAGCAGAACTCCTTAGGTGAGTCCAGAAGCAAGAGACTGTTTCACCCATTTGATTAGGTGCTTTCATGTTTAAGATATTTCTTAAATCAGCCTGACAGTTATACTTTTGCAATTTTTCTACATGTAGGTGACTATCTGGGCATGACGCTGCCTATTGTAACAGTGGTGCGCACCGATGAGAACCATTCGGGGATCTCCCACAATGTCACTGTGGCATACTACCTTCCCACTGAGCATCAGGCCCGGCCCCCCCAACCTCTTGACAATGACATTGTCATTGAGATCTGGCCTGCGGCTGTTGTATATACGAGGTTAGTACCTTAAAAAAATATCTAAATGAATTTACTTTACTTAATACTAAGTTCACAGTAAGTAATCTTTAAGGTTAGAATTTGTGCTCTTTTTTTTTTTTCTTCCATACTTCACTTTCATGCATCACTTCCTCCCTCTTCCAGGGCCTTTAGCGGTCCCACTAATGAAGTGACCATCATTAATCAGATAAACATCTTGGCCGAACTGCTGGACTCCCCAGAAGTGTGTGCCAACGACTCGTTCATTGTGGCCGGCTACACCAACCCTGCTCACAGCAACCGTCAGAATGAGATCTGGTTTCTAGAGCGGCACTGAGGGAGCCCAGGATTACGCAGCATCTTTCCTCGTGACCCTTAAGCCTCATAAAGACTCCCTTAACACTACCCCAGCTCAGTTACAACCTCAGGTGCAACACCATTGTCAAGTCGCCACCTCCACCTGAAATGACCACCAGCACGAGCAACACTCCAGAGCCATTGGGTTTCATTTTAAAATGATAAAAAGCTCAACCTTTAACCTCAGTGAATTTTCCTTTTATGTATTCGTTTTAGTTAGATCCTCGTGCCGCACATAAGAACCAAACTTGACCACTGCCATAGTCTTCTGAACACAACACAGATGCTAGGGTGAAGCATAGCATTCATCTCCTGCTTAAAGATGGCTAACCTTTCCTAAGCACAGTGCCCACTAAGTGGTGTCAGAAACACGCGACAGCCTGCCCATCTGCACAGGAATCGGGCTCCTGGTGGACACACTGCCTTATTGTGCTCCCTTCTTGTTTGTTGCACAGCCACAACGTCTCGCCCACTGTTACTTTACCTCTGGATCACATCTTTCATTACAGGTTACAAGTCTGTGATAACGGTCACACTGCATAATTTTTTAAATTAAAAAGTGCAATATTTATTAGATAACCATAATCAACAAGGCAGTTCCTGGGCCACTAACCTAACCCAATCTAAGGTTGTGTTCAGTTGGTGAAAGTGTAGTTTAGGAGGGGATTCTGCAGCATCCATCATGACCTGAACTAGTGGCTTCAACCATAAATAAGCTTGATGCAAACAATGACATTAATTTAGAAAACTGCTATGAACATAACTTGTTCATGCATGTTTGTGCTTGAATGTAAATCTGTGAGACAAGGGGGTAACTCATCACTTCTACAAACCAAATACTGAAACACTCACTGATTTTTATAGCTGAATGACAATCATACAGTATTTAAAGATTCTATACATCCTTTTCTCTTAAGGAAATGATGCAACATGCATTCCTCATGTTTCAGGTCTTGTACACACACAAGAGTAGTTACCCAAGTACCTCGTTGTCATGCTTTTTAAAAAAAAAAAAGAAAAAGAAAAAAAAGAAACACTCAGTGTTAACCATCATTCACTAATATATTGCAGATACTACTGCTGCTGAGTAGAGATGATGCAACCACCAAAAAAAAACAAAAACAGAATATATCTGATTATTAAAAAAAATAGAAGGCTAAATTGTAACTCTGTTAAATTTAATTTATAAAGAGATTTATATATGTTTTACCTTCATTACATTTTAAAAGCAAATCCACCCATGCAGTTTAACAACGAATAATTGAGAATGCCGGCTAATAATGTACTTCACATCAATGTAGGGATGTTTCTGGAAAAGAATTAGCCAAATTATCACAGAGATCGGGATGTTTGTGGCTATGAAATGTTTAGGCAGACTGCTTTTTTTGTTGTTTGTTTGTTTGTTTTTTTTACAAGCTAAAAATCATTGTGTAAAACAAAGATCATTACCATTAAGAAAGTTAGTATTGGGTTGGGGAGGCTGCCCAGTCTTAATGTTAAAAAGTCCATCGGACTTCAGTGCGTCCAAATCCAAAGAATTTCTTCTGCATTAAACGATTGTAGCGTTGATACTCTGTGAAACTCTGACAGCTGTAGGGTGTAAACACTTGCAAAGCCATGATACATGTTGGTTGGTATTCCCTTCGAGAGCCTGGTTACATAGTAACTACAAGTGTCTGGATATAATTTGTTTTACGTTCTTTTTGCTTTTTTCTCTAGTGTTTTGCTAAAGTGTGATGTACTGTGAAAATTCAAGTGCACCAACATGAGCTACTGTAGTTTTCTTTGTTTAATAAAAACTGTGCTTGTCTCCTGTCCTTTCAAATCTACTCTGGTGAAGTTTTTACTAGATTGACATACACGACACATAAAGCTCTGCACAATTCTTGGCATATTAATGCAGAATTTAGTTTTATTAAATAATGTCCAGTCTTATGGTTTAGATGAGCTTCTGATAAGGCTCCAAATTTACAAAATAAACAGTCTGAGAAAGGACAAAAGTCAGATTCCTTCATATACTTCTAATAAACCCTTCACCACACACATTATGCATTACAAATGCAATGACCAAGTTTTACGGTGCTCAACATGCCAGCAGAGATGAAACAAGAGTAGCAGGCTGTGTTATCTGCTGGTGTACCAAGCAAAAACTAAGGTTGCAACAGCAAATGGCCTCTAAAACCTCAAGTGCAGTAAAGCAAAGGTGGCATACCCTCCTCAGTTCTGAAATGTATGGTATAAGCCATTTCACAACATGAACTCATGCTGAGTTACTGGAGCAAAGTAATGAGCCCCAAAAATAAGGACATGGGCAGAATACAGTAGTGTATCATAGTGATGCTCATAGCACAATACAGCACTCTGTAATGCCTAATAGAGATAAAACAAGCCGATCGGAATGACAGGAAAGCTTTCAGTTTGCAAATGAGACAAAGTTAATGATACGGTAACAGATACAAAACTACTTTGTTCATTTTTCTCCAAAGGCCCAGCTTCCTTAGGTCTTAGCCATATTTATAATTACATTTATGGGCACGTTGTTTTGAATACAAACCTAAAAGTTACAAACTACACCATCTGTTCCCATAACAACACCCATAAAAGGTGCAAACCTTTTGCCAAATATCTTCTGAACTCAGTTGCCTAGATGTTCGCTGATATTACACATGTAGACTGTAAATCCACATCCAATCACACTCAATTGAATCACAAGAGAAAAGAATGCTATGCTAGTCGTTATACGGGCAAGTACTGGCCTCTCTAATGCCTTTAATAAAACTGAGCCACAAAGTGAAGGAAAAACACAAAACACCTGTATGCATGACTGCTTCATTTTTCTGATTTGTTCAACAATTATTATATTGTGCCTGGATGACTGCAGTAATGAATACAACGTAACAATTTTTTTGGAAGTGGAAAATGGATTATTAACAGATTACAGACAGTCAGAGGGCAACATCAAGAGAAGCAACAACAACAAAAAAAAAACTCAGAGAGAATCAGAAGGAAGAGACAAAAAGGAAGACAACGCAACAGAGCAAAAAAAAAAAAAATACAACAGGTCTAAACTTTTAAATGCAGGTGTCACATTCCAGCTGTCCAGCCAGCTGAATCAAATGAAGTGGAGCTGTGCACTTAGAGTACAGCAGACACAAACAGTGAACCAACCCGTGATGAGGCGAGAGCAGGTAGGGTCCGTTAATAATCCAGAACCAATAAGTCTACCAGCACTAAAAGCTAGACCACTGAGTGTGACAGGATGTAGCTTTCAAGAAAAATCAATCCATTTAATATGAACTGACCCAGAAAGAACCTCACAGCCAGGAGAAAGAGATGAATCTGAAAAAGGGATTACAGCTGAGGAGTTTTGAAATAACAGAAGCAAGCCAACAATTACCACAAGGTGGCAGCAAAGCACAAAAAAAAACTCTGGGATGCTCTACAGAACAAAGGAAGCAAACACAGGCAGACAAAAATCAACCAAAGTTTGATTACATAAATAACTTTCTAAAAAGTCATGGACAGTAAAGTCTGGCTCAAACAATGTGTATACAGTAATACACCATTTGGCCAAACTGCCAGGTGAAGTAATATTGCTTGTTTTCATTACAAAGCAATGTTCTGCCCCAGAGCCCTTAGGTCCCGGCATACATGTCGATCTTACTTTGACACTTACCATCCACATGAAACATACCAACAGCAGCCCCATATGGCAACAGAATATATCCCACCACACCGCAAAAACTGCTCCAAAATAGCTTGGGGAACACGATGAAGAGCCTGAGGCATTGAACCTAGTCTCCAAACACCCTTGGGATTCACCAGAATAAGCCCCATCCTGCAACACCCAGGACCCAAACAACCCAAAACCAACATCCTGGTGCTATGAATATGCTCCATGTTTTGTCATCAGAAGACAACCATACACAATATTTGGCACATGGTTTTAATTTGTGGCTGATCAGTGTATGTTGTTGTGGTAGCAATAAGAAGCGTATGTGTTTTGCACATGTGTGTGCCTACCTGTATGTAGCATGTCTGGTAAGCTGAAAGTGCCTCACCCAGAGGAACCACAACTTTCTCCACACTTCGCTGGTGGGAGTGAGCCTGGATGTCAGGGCTGTCTTCTGAACGTAGCTCGATATGGGAGATGAGCAAACTGGAGATCACAGATTGCACTGACTGCAAGGATGAAGCAAAGAAGGAGAAATTGCAGATTAAAGTCTATCCACTTTTAGGTCATATTAGTTCAGAAAAAAGTGAATAATTCTCACCTTTGTATCTCCACCTGGAGTGGCGCTAAGAGCCAATATACGGAACTGCAAAGTCTGGCTGCCAAGCAGTCTGATGACCTAATGACGAAGACCAAATTTAAGACATCATCTCCACTAAATCAGAACAGTCTGCAGTTTGTTAACTACAAATACTTAGCCGAAAATGAGACATGAGCTATAAGATTTACTCTTTTATCTTACATACTTACACAACTCAATGATGTCAAGTTTTGATCATGTCTCAAAGGTGTGTGTACCTGGCAGTATGCATGGTTTCCCAGTGCCTTGTGGGCTTCATCGATCACCACACATTTGACCTGCTGGGCTGGGCAGGTGTCTCTGGACAGATCATTAACCATGACCTGAGGAGTGAGAAAGAAGACCCGCTTGGACCGCCACACCTCTTGTCTCTGCTTTGCTGCTGTGCTACCTTTGAAATAGTATATGCAGAGTTTGAAAAAATGGTGGGGAAGATGAGTTTTGTGGTTTATGCATCAGATTGTGTTTTGTTTTTTTACCTGTCAGCTCAGCCATGTGTGCTTGTGGGATCCCCATCACTTTATAACATGCCTCAATCTGTTGGGCCACTAGAGGCTTGGTGGGAGCCATGAATACAATCTTGCCTGATGGATACCAGCGATAAAAGTTGTACATAACCACAGAAGCTATAAAGGTCTTTCCCAGACCAGTGGGAAGACACACCAGGGTGTTCTGAAACAAGGCAGCCTCTGATATCTTGAGCTGGTACTCCCTGATAGGATAGTTGGTTGGGTAGATCCATACCTCAGCCGAGGAACTGTCAAAGCCAGGGAAGTCTGGGTATGTCTGCCCACCTGAGAGGGTTAGAGAGACAGTGGGGTCTTCTGGTCTTACATGTTGGAAAGAGTTAGTATTATCAAGCTGCAGGCTCCTTTCAGCTTCATAGACAGCGACCACCATCAGATCATCATCTTCCTCTTCATACAGAGGCATGGGGTCCTCGGTCCTCAAAGGGTTCATTAATGTATATGCTGACCCCTGACCATTTTCAGTCCATAGAGGATTAGAAGGAAGGTGTGCTGCAGCTACCTGAGCACTGTTGCTTGGAGTCGTTCTGGGACGCCCCAAAGCTTTTTTGCCATCTTCTTTCGGATTAACAACTTTGTTTTGGGATACGGAGGCACCCCAAGTCTGAAACAAAGTCCTCTGGTTTGAACCACCACTCATTTTCATTAGCGGTGCCGAAAAACTTTAAGGGAATAGCGCCATGTGACGAGCCGCAACATTGCAAAATTTGTCTTCAACCCAAACACATACATGGTCAATTCCGCCGATGCTTTCCAAAATAAATCACTTCACATTGACAACAATGGTTTAACACAACTATCTGTGGTTTAAATATCTATATAGCTTACAAACATTACATTTATGGCGATATATGAAAAGTTAACCCTAAAATATGTACACAGTTTTCTATAATGTACAAGGACATCATTTTATTTTTTAGGTCTGGCACAGGAAGTAAATAAAAACTCTGAGTTCAACTCCCGCTCTCCGTGGCGGCGCTGTCATGTTACCATAGCAATGGACCGAAGCAAATGGGAGAAAACAATCATAAATTTTCAGGTAATTAAAGTGCTGTCAACACATGGTTATACCCAGAATAATTTTCAACAGTGTGTCTTTTTGGTGCTACGTCGGGCTTCTAAACTACACTTGCTTACTCAGGAAAACAGGTGCTAACGTGCGCCATAGTTAGCATTTATATGATAGTGAAACCAATCAGTCCTCTCTGCGACAGGCACGTGCGCGTGGATACCTCGCGAGGAAGGAAGTACGTAACGCACGAGAAGACTTTGAAGACATCGTGAAGGAAATTGAGGGGCGCTTGAGCCATTTAAAGTGGACGAACTCGGTCATCTCTATCCCCCAATTCACAGACGCTGTAAGTGGCATTCACCGCAATGAGAGTGATGTCTAATAACTCACATGCAAAAATATTCTCGTGTATTTGCTCATTACTTTATCAGGGCAGCCCACGTCCACCACCCAGCAGCTCTGCAACTGAGCCTTCAGGTCTAGAGGTAGATGCTAGTGCCTGTCCCCAGATCTCTGCACTCTCATCAGGACACGGAGATCATCCCTGTGTCCTGCTGGAGAAGACAGAAGCAGAGAGAGATGATTCACACACCTGTTTACCCAGCAGCAGCTCTGTTAGAGCGGAAGAAGAGGGGCAAAGGCAGAGCGCTGTGGCAGAGAGCACGGAGGGGTCCTCCTCCATCTGGAGCAGTTTGGAGCTAGATATGAACCAACGTCAATCTCACAAAGGTATATCAGAGCTATACACAAAGTGGAGTCTAAGGCATGTGTAGAAGGTCTTCTAGAAATACCTTAGTTATTTTAAAAATTGCTTACACCTATGAAATTTAAGATTCCAAGAAGATGCATTCATACATCCCCTATTTTAGTTATTAGTTTTTTTTTCTTCCTTTAAAATAAAAATAAAATGACAGTGGCTCCATAGTAGTGGTTTCCACATTCACCTAATAACCAAAAGATCCCCAGTTTGATCCCTGGAGGATGTCTCCTGATGTCCCCTTTGGGGTTACATCAGGAAGGGCATCTGGTGTAACTCAAATGTGGAGCTACCAGCTGTGGCAACCCCTTGTGAGTAAGGGAGCAGCCCAAAGTAACTTTTGCCTTTAAAAAATAGAATTGACACTGAAAATCAGAGGAGATTAAAAACGTGAATGGCAATCAGTGTGTACCTGCACAGATTGCCTTTTGTCAAAAATATGTTGAGCCAAAGCTGAAAAACCTTTTAAGTCGCTTTGACTTTGCCATCCCTCCATCAGGTTCTCGACAGTACTGCTTGACTCAGGAGGTGCCCCGTACACTAGAGGACCTGCGTCTCCATAGAAACACCCTGACCATGGAGCTCCTCTGGCTTCAGCAGGCCATTGACAGCAGGAAAAAGGTAAGGTGAAGAAAGAAAAAGATGTAGTGCTTCCCTACATTTATTCAGCACTGACAGTCTCCCGCTGTAATAAAATTGCTTCTTCTCCAAGACTGAATTTATTTACTGGTTTCGAAAATAAGTTCATCCAGCAGGTCCGAGAAGCAGCCTTTTTTTCAAGAGAAAGAACCTGTATTATAAGTTTCAGCATCCAGATAACGAATGTTAATTTTTGCTCTAAATGTTAACAGTGACTAATCACAGACAGTCTTAAGTCTCCCACCTACGAACATGCATACTAGATGGCTCGGCCCATTTTCTCCTGTGTATTAAGAGTGTAAATCAAGAGGAAGCATGTTTAGCTGTCGGCACCCTCAACCCTCACACTGAGGGCTGATTTAAATCCTTTAATTTATCTTTAACACAGCTGGCGTTCAAATGGACTCCATTTCGTCGCTTCCATGAGGCACCCTTCAGCACCAGAGGGTGTAAATTTGCCAAGACGTGGAGCAACAGAGAACACTTTTTATAGATGTGTTGTCATGCACCGAGAATGCACTCATCCAAACATGCAGCAGAAAATGTGCTTTTAGTGACTGTTATCTGTCTTCTCTTCTACAGTACTTGTCGCTGAAGGATAGGCTCGGCGTATCCTGACGGCATCGTCAATATGAACTGCCCTTTAAAATGTGGGAGTGATGCATACAAGTATGCAGGAACTTGTTTTTTTTTAATTGTGATTTTCATGTTTGGCAGAATGCATGACATCAATAAACTTGTACATTGTGTATTTTCATGTAACAAAAAAAAAGGAATAAATTTTATTTTTTTTACAGCATTTTCTTTGTGTTGCTGTCTTCTGCACTGGCTTTACCACAGCACTAGCCTTGGCAGGTTTAGATGTGGACAATTGTGCATGGAGGAAAAAAGTAAAATTCCAATGAGCGTTCTTCCCAGAAGCTCATATTTCCCCATTTGGATTACAATGAATTAGCTATCACTCATCATCCATCTCATTAGAAGATCATCCTGCAAATGTTCACGACAGTCTCCTATTAAAATGTTGGTCATCCTCTGGTATTAACGTCCTTAGGAAACCCACAGGAAGAAAAACACAAGTTAAACTATGAAGTTTTCATTATTTCCTTTAAAGGTGTTTTGTTTTCCTTGCAAATTTAATATTATTATGAAAAAGGATCACCTGGCTTTTGCACTTGTTCTCACTTCTATGCTTGACAAATTTGACAGTTATTTTTTTAAAAACCTGTAAGCTGGGTGTTGAGGTTATCTTATTGATTCAGCTTAAAGCAACGAGACCCACCCGTTCTCCCCTCCTCTTGCCTTCCTCTTTTGTTGTGGTTTCTGCCAATGGTTTGGCCCACAAAGCCAGTCATTGCTGGCCACGCTGCTATAGCAACCAGGAAATACTCACCGCCATCAGTGGAGTAGTGTCCGTGTGAGAGTGTTTGAGTGTGAAGCTGATAGAGAGGAGCAGAACGTGGTGAGGGGGAGTCCAGACAGACCACAACAACAGCAGGGACTGATCTTCACCTTTGGCTTTCCAGCAGTTTTCCCTCTTCATCCTCCTCAAGCATGTGAGTGACTGATCAGCGTTTGCACTTTGAGTGGTAGCGAGATCATGTGTTTGCGTTAATGTGTGACTTTTGGACGTGGGTGACCCAAAGAATGTGGCGTGTATATGGGATATGAAAATGGTCAGTAAATGCAGCTCTTAAGTTTGTTGAATAGGACTGTACGCATGGAGAGAATTATGTGGCGTGTGTAAACCCAAAAACACCTTTTAAATATATGTACTCAGAGATGGCTGCCAGCACTGCGGATACATCTCTCCTACCTCCAGTGAAGAGCGTGGTGGTGTATAGGAATGGAGACCCCTTCTACAGTGGACGGA
This sequence comes from Pterophyllum scalare, assembly GCA_024447675.2. Lineage (NCBI taxonomy): Eukaryota > Metazoa > Chordata > Actinopteri > Cichliformes > Cichlidae > Pterophyllum > Pterophyllum scalare. The sequence goes on from JAMQGT020000958.1 coordinate 61,867, forward strand.
GGTTTGTGGTCAACCAGCGACAGGTGACCACCATGGAGGCCTTTCTGACTGAGGTGACCCAGAGCATTGGTGCCCCTCTTGCTGTCAGGACTCTGTACACCCCTAGGCAGGGCCACCGAGTCACAGACCTTGAGGCTCTACAGACAGGAGCCCAGTATGTTGCTGCTGGCTTTGAGAGATTCAAGAAACTGGAGTGAGTACAACAGCCACTGGAGATCATTTTCACATACACCTTATTTAAGAGGAGGTTTTCTGCCTCTAAAATGAAAATGAAGTAATTTGCAATTAGAACAAGCTCCCTGGTGTTTGAAAAAACTAGATCTAGTATTGTGTTGGGCTTCTCTTTGTTGTGTTTCTTATCTTCATGCACAGTTACCTGAACAAGAGAACAAAAAAGCAGGCTGCTACCCGTGAGGAAACACAGGTAGGCTTTCATTTCATTTCATATGTGGCCAGCTTCCTTTTAAGGAATCCATCACTGATTAACCCCAGCCTAACCAGGAGGAATGCACCACCAGGCTACAATCATATTAAGCTGATCATTTGAACTCCTGCCAAGTCAAATATTAGTGCAGGATTTATAATGCAGGATTTTCCAGTTATCAGGCCAACTTCATATGCCTATAAAACCCATTCTTATCTAAGCATTAGCAGTGGATGTCCCCTTTTATCTTCCTATTGAAGTCACAGGCTGTTAGGTAAATTAGCGGATATAATGGGCTAATGACTATACTGTCCATCAAACACTCAGTCACTCAGAACTTTGCAGGGTTCCGGTCTCTTGTGTGACAGCTTCAGTAATTACAGCAGTATATTTCCATGTCACACGACCACGTCATCAAAAAAATTATCTTTCCTATTTAGCTGAAATCAACCTTTTCCCTAAAATGAAAGGCAGGTGGGACACAGCGATGAGGATGGTAGGATCAGGCATAATGAAGCTCCCTTTGCATTCACTTTAAATTGATTTCAAAGCCACACACAAACACACACACATAAGAGCCACTCATGACAAGTACTTGTTTTATATTCTGACCAGCTGGCGGGAATGATCTCTTAGTTTTTCAGATGCAGAGTGTGCTATTAGTGTTACCTTTCTGAAAAGCATACACAAATAGAGAGTAAGTGTGTGCAAATGCTATTTGTTGTTTTTAGGCGGAGCCTTTGGTTTTAAAGTCTTACATGCCTGTATCGTGGTTGCTGTGGAGAAGCACAGGAAGTGTGTCCTTCAGTCGAGTGTTTGTGTTTGACGTTTTCTTCTTGTACACGGCATAATCAGGACTGTGTGCGTGTTCAGGCAGGCCTAATGCTCAAATTCTAAGACCTCCTTCTGGACTCAGACACATTGTAAATGATTAAATGTCTGCCACTTTAAAGAAAAAAACAATAATGGGAGATTATCAAAGCCTACTGATTTTGCTCAGCTAGAGGCAGACATGGATATTGGCTCCAGATTTCATTACTCTGAGATGGCATGGGTGAGGGCCCTCAGATAAGACACGGCGTGTCAAATGTACCGTCTGAGGAGTCTTGGAGTGACGTCAGTTTCCATGGCTGCAGCACTCGAGCTGACACGAGGAGAATAGTTAGCCAGTGATTACACCTTTGGGATAATGATTTTCTTGGTGATGCTCATGCAGTGTACTTTATGTGCAGGACAGGAATGACGTAAATGCTGCTGAGGGATTTTTTAAAAACTTGATCAAATTTATTTATTCATTTATTGATCTGATGCGTCTGGTTTTCTGTTTGTTCCCTATAGGCAAGAGCAGTCCAGAGGCCGAATGTGTCAGCTAGATGGAGGAAGTTTATACCTTTACCCTGCATTATACAGTGAGTTGGACAAATATGCAGATGGTATCGGAAATGTCTTTCTTTAAGAGATCGGCTAACATTTTATCTCGAAGCCTGTGATATGATGTCTCTGTAAAAATCAACCAAAGGTAATCTGAGGCTTCAGATTTAGATTAAAAACATGACTGATGAGAGGAAATTTTCCCCTTTCATGATCTCCGGAGAATAAACTGAGACTACTGACTTCTGCTCACACTTCCTTTAGCACCACTGGCCCTTTTGGGAAGTTTGAAGAAATCAGCAACAAACGGCTAATATTTCCCATTAAATTTGGTTCAGATATCCACATTTCCCAGATTAACACCGCATTAAAACAATGCATCTCTGAGCGTTGTGCTTGAAGTGTCATTTCTTTGGCCGAGCAGCAGAAAGTATCAATTACATTAACTCTTTCAACATATATTTGCATACAAGAATTAGATTGACCTTCTGAAAGGCAAGCCCCCCCCTTTAATGTTTCTGTTCAGTGTTTTCCGAAATGGAGACCTCCTGTGTCCACCATTCCGTTTCATCATTCCTCGGAGCATGCAACAGGACCTGGATCAGATCCTGAGTCTGATCACAGAGAAGGTCAGCTTAAGGACCGGTGCAGTGCGCAGGTCAGTGACACCATCACACAGAAGTTCAAGAACACTCTTCACAGCTCTGTGAAATACAAACAGAAAGATCTAGTAAAGTAAACGTCTAACCCCTGTACATTTTTTAGGTTGTGTTCTCTAGAAGGAGTGTCTGTGTCCTCAGCTGGGGACCTGGGAGACTGGCTGCTGCTATGTTGCCGTGGGAACCGAGAGGTTCAAGAAACTTCCATATGTGGAGTTATTAGTTTCAAAAGCTACAGAGAGGTATTTTCATGAATGGTCCTCTGTAAGCATGTGCAAAAAACGCAGTCCATGCTGGCTGCAAGGGCAAAATTATATGTCACACATTTATCTCTCACATTTTTTTTTTTTTTTTTAAAAACAATGTTGTTTCCTCATTTTGTAGATATTACCCTGGAAAGAGAAGGATGTTAAGGAGAGCAGAGGTAATCATTGTCCTCTCGCTACATTTAGCTATTCACTTTATTTTCTTAAAATACAGTTTTAGGATTGTGACATTCTAGCCTAAATAACAGCTCTGACTGACAGCTGTCAGAGGAACAGGCAAAAAACCAAAAACATATTCTCTGTTTCCCCCTTAGAACAGGAAAGCAGGGAGCGGGCCTGAAGACCAGTGCAGTGACTCAGCTCTTCTCGACTCCCCAGAGGTAAAAGAAAAAAAAAAAAGCCTCCACTGACTTGTATTTACACTACACTATATTGGGAGTATTTGTATAATTTGGTGTACGCTGTGTAACATATTCAATACACCAGTGAGACAAGCAATACAAAATTCATTTTTTTATTCAGTTGTAACCCATGAATTTCAGTCAGATGGTCGGAGGGTGAAGTCGACAGGAGATGAAGCCGCAGCCCCACAAGCCTCCCAGCAGAGGAGCAGGAGAGAGGGAGCAGATGAGACCTCGGTGTTTTTTGCCAGACCGGTCAAAATCCGGAAGAACCGAATGCAAACGAGACCACCGCTCAGCAATGGCTCTGGTGAGGATTCCCCAAAATCTAATTCATCTTAAAAGGGTATCTCCACTATTTGGTGCTAATTAACTTTGATATCTACCTATGACAGGTCAGCCCAGTGTATTTAAAAGGGCAGCACGGAAAAGAAGAGAGGAGGTACGAGGGGCAGAGGAGGTGCAGGAGGATGAAAATACAGCTACAGAGCTTCCTGTTGATCAGGTTAACTTCAGTCAGCTCTTTGCATTTCAGACTCATAACTGAATAGAAAATAATCAAATGCTCAAACATCACTGAGGTCGGTGCATTTGTCTTCCTTTGTAAGTGAGAATAAATCTAAATGTTACTCCTATTTTCTATCTAAAGAGAGTTGCAGAAATAGTGGAAGAAGAGGAATTAAACAATCCAGGTGATCCTCTGCGGAACACACAGCAGGTAGTCATTCTTTTTATGGTCTGTGTTATGTTAGATATGAGAAATATCATAACCATTCTCTTCTGTAGAAGCAAAAGCAAAAATACCAAGCAAACGAAGGGGCTCTACTGAATAGTAATTCTTATGCATATGTGGAGTAATTATTTACTCACTGTCACAAGCAGAATACATGCATACTGCACATTTTTAACAAAAGCATAAAAAACTATTTATTTCTATCAAGAGAAATATAAAGAGTGAGCAGCACGATGACAAAGAACGCCCACACAAGTACGATGGAAAGCAGGTGCGGTTTGTGTGGGTGGGTGTTTGCATTTAATTGTAATTCACTTGTTCACATTGAAAGGTTAACCTTTCTTTTTCTTGTGCTATTAAAAGGTATTACTATCTGAAGAAGAGCAGGAGTCCAAGGCTGAAATACTGGTACCCCCCCCCCCTTCACACACACACAAGCCACTAATTAAATACATACAGAACTTTGGCACATGGATGCAAAATCTTTGTCTCTAATTTCCAAAGCAGCCTGAGATGAAGCAGGCGTCTTCATCATCAAACACTCGAGGAGAGAGCAGAAAAGAAAAGGCAAGTTTACCCACCTCACACTCTACAATACTGGCGGTTGTTGATAGCATTTGCCTTTACACTGATTTATTATTTTGCTGTGACAGGAGAGCCCGCCAGACACCCTGTCAGTTACAGCAGAACAAAAGCATCAGGAGGATGTCACGGCGTCCTAACAGTTTTACACTGAATGAACGTTTGATTAAATTAATACTACTTTAACTGTGGTAATGAGCAAAGTAACAATATTGTAGTTTAATTGTAGAAAATGTAAGCACGAGAAGCACTCATAGAAACACACATAAAGGCAGAACAAAAGCTACAGGAGATGGATACAGTACCAGAAGCTCCATAAGCCATCTCAAACTCATACACCTGTTGATGATATTGTGTTCATTGTGTTTTACTGGCACAATTCTTATGCTGATACTGTGTAGACATTTAATGCTGTTATATATTCAATACATGTACAGAAATAAAAGAGCATATTTTAGGGACATTGTAGAACCAGTACTGTTAGAATAAATAAGTGGTGTAGAACACAAATGATAAGTAGTGTTGCCTAGAATTTATTAATTAAATATCAGGAATAGATCACAATAGTAAAAGTAATCTGTACAGTGTCTTGTATCAATTAAATGTAACAATAAACATATATATTACTATACATGTGACCTATTTCTACATTCTTCACAGTATTTTCAGAAGTGTTATTTTCTTTCAAAGAGTAATTTATAAAATGAAAGTGGTACATCTCACTCCATAAAATATATTCAGTAAAAAGTACAAGAAAGATGAAAGGAAAAAAAAAAGAGCTTTTATCCTCGAGCTATATAATTTGTCTCCCCCTGTGCCCTGATCTTACTCAAACACATGCTACAGCAGCCACCATAAAAATGTCCCTGTTAAACCAGAAAGTGACATCTAATTGGTCCATTTCAAACCCCTGCCTAATTTATATGTGGTCTCTACAGCATCTATGCAGATACTAGTCACATGGCGGGGCAGTAAAGCATTTAAAAATAAAAGTTTACAACCACCGTTTTCTATGCGAGCACCATAAATTGAGTCCAGCTCTGGGGTGAACTCTCCATGAACCCACCTCCCCTTCAACTTTCAACTTGGGAATTTTCTGGGCAGGCCTTTTGAAGCTTGAGTTAATTTAGACACTAGTCCCAGTACTGCCGCTCTCGGGAGTTGTTTTCTGAATCTAAATTGTCCTCTTCAGTCCTGCTCCAGCTCCGCTTTGGCCTTCTTTTCTTTCCTGCAAAGGATTTATTTGAAGGTGCAGAAGAATTTGCTCGAATCGTGATCTCCTTCAGTGAACGGGCTCGGTCATATTCTGATTCTCAGTATGATCAATGGAGCTTATGAAGCAAAGAGTGATGCCAGCCATGGTGAGGAACATTCCTATGACAGCCTCTGCAGAGAGATGAGTGGGGGAGGAGAACAAAAACATGAAAGTTTAAAAAAATGCAAATCTTCAAACACAGAATATCACTAGTACAGTATTTTTTTTTTTTAAGGAGAGGAGGAACTGTATTGCTAGTATAGCTTAATAGGCAAAATGACTTGACTTGCTCATGTAACATTATGAATTAGCTACAGTCTTCAGATCTAGGGTTTTACGCAGCAAGTCATTATAAAAAATACTTAGCAGGTCTTAAAATGATTTAAATACAACTTTAATGATTCAATAATTGCAAGGTCCCCAGGCCCAGTGGCCACAAAACAAGCAAAAATCATCCCCCCTCCACCACCGTGTTTGACAGCTTGTATGAGGGGTTTGCTGAAATGCTGTTTGGTTTACGTCAAACTTAGCATTGTGCAGTATGGCCAACCATCTCCGCTTGTTCCAGCAGTCTTGCGGTTTGTTTTTGCAAACCTAAGCTGTGCTGCCATATTCTTTTTAGAGAAAAGAGGCTTTCTCCTTGCAGACCTTCTAAAAAAAAAAAAGCCCTACTTGTTCAGTATTTTTCTAATTATCCTATCATTAACTTTGGGTTTCTCTTGGGTCGAATCTGATGGTATGTCCACTCCTGGGAATTATTGACTTAAAATGATTTGGAAATGGCCCAGATTGATGGGCAACAACAATTGTTTCTCTAAGATCATTGCTGTCTTTCCTCCTTGGCATTGTGTTAAAACATGCCTGAATGCTCCTGACCAGCAAACTGCCAAAACATCTGCTTTTGTAGAGGTCCTTGCTGAGGACCAACTAATCAAGTGGATCTGATTAGCAGAACTTCGCTGCTACTTACTGCTTCCATAGGAATGAAGAGGATAAGGGTGTACTTATTTTTTTCACACTCCTTCTGCATTTTGGCTTAGTTTTTGTTAAATAATGACATGGTGCAATATGTTACACTGCATTTTGCAGTTCACTTGAGATTGTATTTACCTAATTTTAAAAGACCTTCTTTTTGATTATGACTGTAAATGTACTAGATGGCCAAAACTATTCACTCGTCTGCCTTTACATGATCCACATATGATGTCAGCCCACCCTTTGCAGCTATAACAGCTTCAACTCTTCTGGGAAGGCTTTCGACAAGGTTTAGGAGTGTTTATGGGGATTTTTGACCATTCTTCCAGAAACACATTTGTTAGGTCAGACACTGATGTTGGACGAGAAGGCCTGGCTCACAGTCTCTGCTCCAATTCATTCCAAAGGAGTTCTATCAGGTTGAGGTCAGGACTCTGTGCAGGCCCGTTAAGTTCTTCCACAACAAACTCACTCATCCATGTCTTTATGGACCTTACTTTGTGCACTGGTGTGCAGCCATGTTGGAACAGGAAGGGGCCATCCCCAAACTGTTCCCACAAAGTTGGGAGCATGAAATTGTCCAAAATGTCTCAGTATGCTGAAGCATTAAGAGTTCCTTTCACTGGCACTAAGGGGCCGAGCCCAACTCCTGAAAAACAACCCCACACCATAATCCCCCCACCACCGAACTTTACACTTGGCACTTGCCAGATATAGACACGCGTGATTCATCACTCCAGAGAACACGTCTCCAGGGCTCTAGAGTCCAGTGGCGCACCACTGTATCAGACTCCTTGCATTGTGCTTGCTGATGTAAGGCTTGGATGCAGCCATGCTGCTCAGCCATGTAAACCCATTCCATGAAGCTCTCTACGCACTGCTCTGGATCTAATCTGAAGGCCACAGAGAGCAACCTTTTCATTCACAAATGTTTCTAGATGCAATCTGCATGCCTAAGTGCTTGGTTTAAAACACCTTTGGCCATGGAAGTGACTGGAATCCAATGATTTGGATGAGTGAGTGAATACTTTTGGCAATATAGTGTAGCTTAAAGTTTGACCTTAAAGTTCAGCACCTTCATTTCTGAATTTGTCCTTTTCTAAATAAATGTCACTGGTTGAGTGACTGGCCTCATTATTGGAAAAAAAAGAAAGAAAAGGTATTGTTATCACCAACATGAATGACTTACGTTTGCCTCCAAACTCTTCCCCTAGAAACTTGCCAGTCAGCAGAGTGCAAAGGAGGGTGAGAGAGTTGGCTACAGGAACAGCAAATGATAACTCTGGATGAGAAGAAAGGTTTTATTTTTTATTAATTCTTGACCCACAAAGAAAGAATGCAGTGACAGTTTGTGGTTTTGATGGTGAAAAGGTTCATCCACACGTTGGTGTCAATTAAGTATGTCCAGGAGGCCCCAAGACTCTTTGTTTTAAATAGACCCATGTTTGTACTATATGGACATAACTTGACCAGTGAAAGAAAAGTAAAGCTCAAGTTTTTACAAAACAAACAACAGAAATAGCAAAACTTTAATATTCAGCTACCTGTATAATGCAGATATGGTTGTAAATTAGTTTCTCAAGAATGCTCCTTGATCCTTTTGTCTAACATTAAATTATTGGGCCCAACTTATGACATCTAAAAGTTAAAAATCTGTTTTTAAAAAAAGTATTAAACAAGAAATACAAGTTTCAGTCTTAGACTATGATATGATATGAGCAGCTACTCTTGTCTGCTAAGCTCTCAGACTCCACCTGTGCTCGGTCTACTTATTGTGTGTGTCTCACCTGTGGTTGAGAGTGTGTAATAGTAGACCACTGAACCACTCTGATTTAGGAGAAATGGGAGCAGGTACTGGACAGTAATACAAGGCAGAAGGTGTAGCTGAGCCAGTTACAGTACAAACAGTGAATTTAAACATGTGGAAATCTGCGGACTCAAACTTACCCTGACGTTAAGGAAAAGAAACCTGAGCTCAGCCAGCACCTGTGCCACTCCGCTGGTTTTTGACACGTTTTCTATTCCCTCGGTGCCTCTCTTTAGGAAAGGGTTGGTGCAGCCCCACAGCACTGACACCAGCAGGAGACTCAGCAGCTCGACTGCAACACATATGACTGAGCTTTTTTTTACCGTGACCAAACCACAGTCCGAAAAACAGTCAAGCGCCCGACCCAAAAGTACCGGCCTTACTTCCTTAGCATGGACTGGAAGATGCTAACTACTGCTGGCTTAGTTTTGCGTTATTAACACTAAAGAGGCAGCGGATACTTAAAAATGTGCATTCAAAATCAAACTACAGACGCAATATTCAAATTCTTGACCACTATTATGAATTTTAAGGGGAGAAACACTAGCTCACCAACGGTCACCATCGTCCTGCTCGTAAACAGTCACTCTGAAGTCGCATTCAAGATTATTCAGTTAGAACATTGTTTAAACGCATTGTTCATAAATGAATTGTTTCAATGTATAAATCTTAAAATTATCCAAGAGCATTACGAGAATAATTCAGCGAAGACGGTTTTCTTCATTTGTATTTGCATTTCTTCTTTTACATTTGGCAACCATCTCTCATCATCTTGAATGTCGCTTTGAGGCTCTCCGATTTTATTTTTCAGAAAGTACCAGCAGAGGGCGCAGTGGCTCACGCTTCTACTTCCAAATTCTTCCCGTTGTTCTTTTTCTCCGTGAAAAATACTTCATTTAACAAACAGACGATGCACAATTAGAAAAGATTACTTTTCATTTCATTTATTTAAAGGAAGAACTACAAACAATACAAATACAGGGACCAAAGAGAATAAAGTGCAAAATACTTTAGTGTCAAATTAAAAGCGATTCACATCAGGAATTAAGGCTGACAGATGGTTTCACAAAGCTCTCTTCACTCTGTGTGATAAAAAGGACGCAATGATATTTTTGTAGATTAAAAAAAACACACACACACACACACACACACACACACACACACACACAAATCTGAGTGAATGTGTGACTGCTCACAACTAGAGAATGATGCTAAGTTAACCAGATCAGTAAAAGGATAAATCTGCAAAACTCACATATTTCCTCAGTCATAACGGATGTCCATTACACAGCTACAAAGAGTTATCCTCTTTCATGCCTTCGATTAGACTCATTCTACATTTACTCACAAACCTCTGTGGTTTTCATGAAAAGAGAAATGTGCACAGCCGAGACCAATATTATCCAGCCATTACAGTCTATACCACACATTACTTTATTACTTCATTAGTAGTACTAAAACGTCAGCAAAGAGCACAAACAGCAATGAACACTGACTTTAGCCAAAGTTCTTCAAAAGGAAGTTTCAGTTTTCAGATCCTTCATATACCTTGTGTCCGTTTCTGGTGCTGTTTTGTTCATATTTTGAATTGTTGTACACCCAAAAGGCCTTGTGTCATCCATGTAGTCACTAGCAGCTGGTGGAGATTTAACAGTGAGAACATCACAGATTGAGATTCTACAGGATTCAGTCAGCACAGCATGTGACAACACATCAGTCAGTGCCTGTTTTGAGACTAAACCATAGTCTTGGTGCTATGTGTTTTCAACTGATGGATTGTCATGTATGGTGACCGCAGTGGATCCACTGTTGGTGCTGATCCGCTCTATTTGATTTTCCTCCACACTGTTCAGCTCCGCTCTGGTCAGCTGGTAGCTGTGCTCTGAGGCCGGGTTTGAGTTGGTGATGCTGCCCGACACAGAGCTGATTCCCATTTGGGCTAGCGGCAAGTTGCTCTGAACTGTGGACTGTGACATCTTCGGACGAGGTTTTGAGCCTCTGCCGGGTCCGAGGAGTCTGGATTCACGTGTATGCCTGAGCAAAAAAAACAAAAACAAAACAAAAAAACAAAACAGAAATATAAATATAAAGTTAAATAGATAGTAAATGTTTTGCTAATTTCAAATTGTGTTACAGATCCTTTTGTCTGCAACTAGAACAGGCAGCACTCACATTATACACGCATATAAATGAGAACATTAAAAATCACAAGAACAACAATTGGTCCTTTTTCCTTCTTCATTTGGAAAAAGTTTAAAAGCCTGAAATGAAAACTATCAGCAATTCTACAAAGAAAAAATGTTGGAGAAAAGACAGAAAAATAAATAGAATACTACATGGAAGGAATATGCTATTTATTATGTTATTATTTGTGTTTATTTATAATGTTGGGCGGCGCATGGTGCAAGAAGGTTCGAGGTTTGAATCTCGGCTGCGGCCTTTCTGTGTGGAGTTCGCATGCTCTCTGTATACTCTGGCTCCTTCCCACAGTGCAATGACATACATCAGGTTAGGTTAACAGGTGAGTGGCTGTGGGTGTGAATGTGAGTGTGAGTGATCGTCTGTCTCTATGTGGTGCCCCTGCAGCAGACTTGTGACCTGTCCAGGGTGTACCCTATGTCTCGCCACCTAATACAGCTATGACCGCTGGGGTAGGCTCTAGCACCCCCTTCTCTGGATATGTGGAAAATTGATGGATTTATAATATTATATATTATATTATTATATTGTTCATAATCTCGTGAAACACTCCAACTTACAGTAGCCAATAACCTGCAGGTTTTTACTTTGTGATTCCTCTAATACTTCCACAATAATAAGAGTGAATTATTGTGATATTAGAAGCACATTATGCTAAAAGCACTTCTGCTCTTTTATTGCTGTAAGAATATAAATACAATAAAAATCTCATTTATATTCATATATCAGCACTTTTACCTAAATCAGATATCAAATGGCTCTCTACCAGCACTTGCAGTTTATTTGAAATCTCTAGTTAAACAGAAATGCTCATGATGACATCCGTGATATCTGAGTTTCAGACGGGGACCCTCAGAGGACCCTCTGATGAGCTGGAATGTGAATAAATGGTGATTTTCACTGGGCTGTTTTATTGTAGAAGGGAATGTCCCTGTTTGGTTGTAGCTATTAGTTGCAAATCAGATGTACAGATGTAACCTGTACATCAGGTTGTGTCACTTCTTAAGGAAAAGGTCTCAGATCAAAATGACTGGGAATCACGGCCACACAGTAAATACAAATATGACACAGAACATGATATTGTTTCTCAGACAGAGCCTGATTTAAAAAAAAAAAAAAAAAAAAAAAGATGAAAAGCAGCAGGACTCTCTAGTCTTCCACAAAGCAGATAAAAATAGCAAAGTTGTTTTACAGCTCGAAACATTCGGTATGGAGGAATTGCCTTCTGTGAGAGGAATGTCGTGTCACCTGTTGTATGTCTTCAGGATGAGGAGTAAAATGGCGAGAATGATAATGATGCCAATGACAATGAGCGCAATCATAGCTCCAGAACCTGAGAGACACGGAGAGAGGAGAGATGAGCCACGACAGGTTGTTAATGAGTTATGCAGTTTTATACACACGCCCTCTGCTCCTTATGCTGCAACTTATTTTGTGTGTCTTCCAGAAATAGTGAGTTGTGACCTAGCAACGGCAAAGGTAAACAGAACCTGACAAATATTTTCAATTAAATACCTGTCTGCCACACCCACAGAAAATGTCCAGATTGACTCTGTGACGCAGCGGGTTCTTATTTATGAGGATTGGCTCTTCTGATTGTTTCTTATCTGATTCTTCCCCATAAAAGAAACTCTTATGATGTCTACAACAAAAAAAACTTGTTCACAAAAGGTGTGTTTCACTGATGTCTAGCTACAGATGACACTGCGGATAGGCGCCCGCACACCAATGATATCCTTACTCTGGATGAGTATTTGTTCTTTGGACTTGGTGACAGCGGTTGTGTTTGTAGTTACTGTGGTGCTGGTCACTGGTGAGGCAGTTGACGCTTGCATCTTCAGGAATAACCTGCCAAGAATATAAAGTAAATCATGTTAGCCAAATGAGCCATGGACTAAACAGCGCTACATTCACGCGAGAGACATATAATAAAGGTGAAACTGTTTCCGCCATAGATATGTTACGCATTTAGAAAAGAAGAGGAAAGAATATAGGAGGACAGATGGGGGATAAAACAGCAGGTGGCTGGCACGATGGTGTGAGTGACTGAATGCTTTATGGAAACCACAAGAATGGCAAGATCATACTGTCTGGTTTAGAGAACTAATCAAAGCAGAAAATATGTTGTCAGTGACATAGCTCATCTGTGCTCAGCATTCTCACACATACAAATGGTATAAACGGATGTGATTGTTGTTTTCTTGTGCTTTTGATTGACTGGACAATAATATCGGGCTTGTACAGCTTTGTCATGTCTGTTTGGAGCTTTATCAAAACCTCTGTCGTTTCAGCAATGTATCATCCTCCAAGCAATTAATGCCAGTCCGACCAAAGCTGAGAACAGTGTCCAAAGACAGCACAAATATGCTGCAGTGCCACATTCCCTGTTCCTGTCCTACAGGTTGTGTTTTGGGGGCATTTGGCATTAATTTATTTCATATATCGCCACCTCCTGCACACTGCAGACTTTGTTAGACTCACAAAGGAAGCAAATGTGGGCAGGGGCTCACCACGTCAAAATTTAAGAATGACGGTTACCAGCGTCAAAGTGCAAATTATCATCTACATTAATATCATTAATGATTAATATCATTAAAGGATTCGGAAAATCCAGAGAAATCTCCCCTATTTTTCCTGAATCCTAAATCCAACTTTTTCCTCTCTCTTCTTTTCTCAATTTAATCCATCTTCCTCCCTCCCCTTGCCTAACCTCAACATTTCCCCCTCTTTTCCTTCTTTCCTTTCCCAAGACCTAACCTTCCCCTCCTCTTCTTTTTTGGCCCCTCTCCCCTTTCGTAAAAACCCAATCTTCCCTTTCTTTTTTTGCCTCCCTCCCTCCTTCCTTCCTTCCTTCCCTCGCCCCACCTCTTTTCCATTCATTTTTCTTAAATTTCATCTTCTCTCTTTCCTTTCCCATTGGGGGATAGGAATATTAATATAAATTAGGCAATAATAATTAATTGTCTCATTCCCTCATATCGACCTTTTCCCTTCTTTTCCTTTGATTTGTGCTTTCCCCCTTCACTTTATTTATTCTTGCTTTTTTAATTCTAATCTATTTAGAAAAAATGATTATCTTCTATTTTTTATCCTCTTTTCCCACACTCAATCCTTTTTTCACCATTTCTCTCCTTTTGGCAGTCAGGAAACAAAGAAAATAATCTTTTCAACTGACACTTATCAAAAAAACATTTTCATTATTTCCATAAAAATCAGTTTTCCTTTCTCTGCGGTGAAGTGGAAAACTATTCTGTGGTGTGAGAAACACATCCACATCCTTGGAGCTAAAAAGAAGAGGGACTATCTATTTTGCTTATTGCACCAAGACAGTGCCAATCCACATATTACACCTACATAAAGCAGTGTGGCTCTGTAGTAAGAAAGCCCGGGTGCTAAACCGGCATTAATGCAGTCCGTTACAAAACAAAAAAATACTACAAAGGAGGTTCTGTTACTTCTGAGCAGATAAAATCCTAGATCAAGCAAGAGTGTAAACATTTTACTTTCCAAGTGTAGCACTGGTCTTTCCAGTCACAGTGGTTCAAATAAGATACAATATGGTGCTTAACCAGCCGCAGTTCTATATTTTGAAACTGAAAGTTGCTGTCGTCAAATTCAGAAGGACCACAGACATAAGATTCAAAAACCTGAAGAAAAAAAAATCACATTCTCTTTTACAAAACATTGTTATTTACTTTATTTCAACAGAAACAATAGTTTTAGTGGTCGAGCGTGATGCTTGATTAATTTCTGACTTCTGAGTGTCGGCTCAAATTTGGGTACAAACGTGAGTTCAGTCTATTTGCCTAATAAATAACATTTTTTTTTTTGTTTTAAACAGGTTGTTGATAGATTTCTTAAATATTTGTGTTTTCTTGTTTTTATGACAGGTGGTTCAATAAATTTGTTAAGCACTGTATGTGTGTAACCTAAAATAGCTACGTTTAGTTTATACCTACAAAGGAGGTCCTAATAATGAAGAGGCACTGATTAGTGCTCTCCAAGCCAGGGTGACTCCTAGATTCACCCTCAGATATTATTTTACTTTCAGCAGACAATCAGGACGACTATGTGATATTGTCATTGTTCTAAGCACATTGTAATCTTAATCTAATCTACTGTTTTGCAGCCGTGTCATGAAGAGATCCTCTGTCATGTGGGAGGATCCCAAATTCTCCAGGAAACAATCTGATCACAGCTGTAGGTCAGGGCTGTCCCCGTAACTGATATCTCCCCTGACACTGATAGCGACGATGACGCGGTCTCGTGACAAATGCAAACCTGACATGAACAAACTTTTTAACTTCCATAAAATAGATAATTTATGTAGATTTACATGAGCATGTCCTCTGAATGTCACTCGTGTTTCCATTTGTAGCATACTGGCGTCATCGCGGGACTTCCTCATCCTCTTTTTACATATTGCAAAACAAACCAAAGAATATACAAAGAGAACAGTGAGT
Source organism: Pterophyllum scalare (assembly GCA_024447675.2). Taxonomy (NCBI): domain Eukaryota; kingdom Metazoa; phylum Chordata; class Actinopteri; order Cichliformes; family Cichlidae; genus Pterophyllum; species Pterophyllum scalare. Next base: position 77,002 of record JAMQGT020000958.1, read on the forward strand.
CACTCAAGCGTGACTCAAAGAAGCAGTCATTAAGTGGAAGATTTCATGTGTCCTCATTATGATAACATTTCTTTATGCTTTTTTTTTTTAATTCTAGAATAAGTTCACTTTTTTCACCTAATTACTTCCACCACTTATTTAACAGGTTCACTGGCTAATTCTAAAATTACCAAGCTGGAAACATAGAATTATTTTGTTACACTGTCATAGAAATAACAGCCTCCCCCCTTGTTGAAGGTCTAATTTTAAATAATATTTTGGGACAGAAAAGAAATGAGCCTTGCATTAAATGTTGCAATTAAGACTAATTAGAGAGTTAGAGTGACAGTGCAGTGTGTCTACTGTAAGGGAGGTGCAGCAGTGCAACCAGAACAGGTGCCACGAGCGGACATTTATAGCATCAGCTATAACAATATGAAAAGATCACCCCCCCCACACACACACACACACACGCACACAATGAAGTGTGCAAAAAATCACAGCAGTGACATGTGCATATACACTGCATGTCATTTCTATTTAATTTTTTTTTACTTGAGTTTACAGAAATTATGGGATTTTATATTATTATTGTTTCCCCCTGAAATGCATGGAAAATACAATGCTGCGTGCTTAACCATAAACTTCAGCGGCGTGCCCGAGTTTGCATTTCGTACAAGCTGTTGTGCATATCCTGGAAGCACTGTGAAAAGGCTTTTTACAGACCTTATATGCGACACTATGAAAATCTGAAGGACATGAATGCACAGAGATACTTATTAAAATCAAAGCAGTACCAAAAAGAATTACAGCTAGAATTGTGTGTGTATGTGTGTGTTTTCTTTCACTGCAATATGACAAAGAATCAAATCAGAATTGTAGCTACAGGCTGAGGATAGAGTAATGAAGCCAGTACTCGATACGTGTGTGTACTGTACGTCTTATCCACCGGTAAATATTGCACAAATGACTCTCCAGGTGTTGACATACTATTAGATAAAGAGATTAATAATGGCATATATCATATTAGTTGTTTGCAGTGTTGACAGCTTCTGATAAGTGGCTAACTAATCATGTGACAATTAAGGCTGATTACACCATTGCTTTGGTAACAGTAGGGAATACAGTGTGGGGATGATGCTGGAGGGGTTATGTAACCAACAGTCGAGTCATTTTTATTCAAATAGGAAAGGAGGGATCCATTTACTGAAAAAAATAAAGAATTAGGTTAACAGGCTGAAATGGGAAGAAGTTAGGTTTACTACCAGCATAAGTTAGTATATACAATTTGTTAAAGGTAGCCTTATCATTATTTCAACCAAATCTTTGGTGATTATAGAATAAGCTAACCCAATAGAAAGAACACCTTTGTTCTTTAAGGTTCAAATGTAGAGCTACAGATATTTTTGCTGCACTGTAGTCACAGCAGTGTAGCTGTTTCTGCAGAGGCAATCACTGCTCCCCAAAAACTGACTTTATCTGCATAACACATCATGTACCCGTACCAGCTTTTATAAAAAAAAAAGAAGCAATCAGATTAAGCAAAGATAGGTCGTTTTCATATTCATCCATAGTCCCAGGAGGGAGATTTAATATCATCTGTTGTACAGTTGTAACATAATCCATCCATTCAGCCTAAACCAGTTGTTGCAGGGTGAGAGGCAGGGTACACCCCAGGACAGATCATCAATAGCTTTAGCCTAATTTTAAACTTAATGTTTCAATTCTTAACCACCTTTTTAACTTGGCTTCCTCATAGTAGAGAGACTTCTCTTTACATAACTGCACATGCTTGTGTTTCAGTAGTTGGTGGGTGTGTCACCAACTCACAGAATGGGTGTGTTGACAGACGTGAGTAATGCATCACAGGAGCTGCGGTTTAGGTTTGGCGCTATGTGGTAGAGGTTGGGAGAGCCTTCAGTTGTGAAAAAAACAAAAAACGTCTTAACTCAGCACACCTTGAACTGATTCACATGACTTCAGCTGAACTTCTCAGAAGACAAAACTCGAGTTTGGTGGTAAATAAAATCATTAGCCCGAGTAGAACACATTACCAAAATATAGTATGCTAAACCAATTAAGGCATCCTTGAAAGGAAGCAGTAAAAAGAGACTTACTAATTTTATTGTCCATGTATTGTCTAAGTGTGTTTTTATGTGAAGAATTTCTATTGCTTGATTTTGATTGGAAACTTGCATGAAGCGTATGATCTCTCCAGGGTTAGATAATTAATACGCTAGTAGATGTATTTTTTTGGCTTGAAAATGTATAGCTGTTTTCCTTAGCAATAGCTTCATGTTTATAGTAAACATTTTGAAGTGGCATTAGTCCTTTCGTAGCTCGGTCTTTGGCTGCTACATTCCTAGTGTACAAACCACATAGTGTAATCAGCTGATCGGCTTAGCCACACATTGGAAATGCCACAAGCCATAAACATGCATCATTTATTGTCACGATAACAGAGGGTAAATCAGTCGAGCTAATTCAAACACGAGTTGGATGAGGTCACAGCAGGGAGAAAAAAAACATTTCAGTTTTGAAACATCAAACAAAAGCACCAATTTGCACTCAAGATCCAACCCTTCGCTAATCACAAATTTGATGATATTGAATAATAATCTTTTACAACATTGTCAGTATACTTTACGTGTGTTTATAACTGTTAGCAGTTTTTCAGTGGGAGCGCAGCTAGTACTGGATCTTTTGATATTTTTATGGTGTAACACTGAAAAGTGAAAATGATACAGCCATTATTTATTGCCATTTCAGCAATGTATCTCTGCCTGCTCAGCTATGATGCAAACTGTGTAATGACATTGTCACTAAAGTAGCCCAAGCATGGTTTCCTTCATCATATTCCTATATTGACACATACCGAGCAACTTATTTGCCAGCGATATAACCTAATTATATTGTCAAGCCACATACTATATAGGCTGGACTCTAAATCCAACTACCTAACTGACATTTCAAAGAAGTGCCTGATCCTACTGGTGTATCACTTTGGATCAACTCATCCATGTTAACTTGTTTTATGTTTATTGCATACCTCAGAGCATGACTATAGGCTATAGCTTTAATGAACTACAGCAAAATAAATACAGCAGTACAGTTTATATATACACGGAGGATAATCACTTAAAGACATGTGACATAAGTAGCAAGATAACCTCTGGTTTCCTATAAGTAGAGGAATCTGTAACTAAACCTCTACAGATCACTTGTTTTTGTGACGCCAGTATCCATGTCCTCCATTCTGTAATAAGAGTTTGTTTGTTGTTCCACAAAATGCAGCTATTCACTAACACTGCAGATTCAATATCCTTTCTTCCACCCTGAGTAAACAAACCATTTATTGGTCTGTCCAGAAAGTGGACTCATTGCAGAACAGGAACAATTTAGTTTCCTCTTTTTCAATTTTTTTTCCCTCCTTTTATGAGGGAATAAACAGACAAAGCTGTTGACTTGTTCCACCTCCGCAGATGCTCATCCAAACATTTAAAACACAGTCTCCTGCATGCAAGTTCACAAACGTATTCAAAGTTCAATCTTCATCAAACGACTGTCAGGGTTCAATATTTGAGCAGCCACTTTGAAGGAAGTTAACAAGACATAGATGGGCCCATTCCTTTCCTTAGAACAGCATTAGAATAGCAGGCATGCAACCTAGGGTCACAGCATGAATCGTCTCTGATGTAAATCTCCCACATTTTTTGGTTTTCCAGATGTCACACTGAAGAGAGATTTAACTATGACTTTTACTGATTTTTTTTTTTTTAAAAACCCAGTCAATTATCAGGGGATTTTCAACTGCCCTGACAGGTCTTTAGCAGAGAACAGTTGCCTATTATTGATGTAATGCTGAAGTGGCCATAGCTTGAAAGTAAGGTGCTAATGCCAAGAAATCACTGCAGGACTATTGTTAAGTCATTGGACAGTCTGTAACACAATAAAAGTGCTGATCTATGTGTGGAAATAATCTAAATTCCAAAGTCAAATTCCACACAAGTGCAGGTAATCTGGCATTTATGGTGAGAATATGGTGAGAAAGGATGGTAAGTTATGCAGACTGAATCAAACAGATTCTCTCTCTCTCTCTCTCTCTTCTCTCACTCTTTTTCTTTGTTTACAAGTGTGAAAGCCTTAAAAATCTGCTAATGACTTGAAGGAGGAGTGTTAAAGCATCATTCACAGGTTCTCTGGGAATGTTTACACTAATTAGGAGCACATTTTCTAATTAAACTCTGCCAGTCAAGTGTATTATTGAGAGAGAAACCTACACAATGTGTCTAAGCTGAAGTGTCAATTACTCATTCAGGATTCTCCAAGAATATTACAATCCAGTGATAAGATGAATATTTTTCACCCCAGAACTTTTATAAATGACTAACATCATGCAATTCAGAATACATCCATATAGGACACTTTCCCTTCTAATTGGATACAGTACACAGTATTTATCTATCATTAGCATGATGACAGTTTTAATTAGTCTTTAACAGAATTCTATTGATGGATATTTTTCTGTCATAGTGTTGCTTTGCTGGTATGTATTATGCTGTATTTAACACTCATCAGAGTAAATATGAAAGGACATACTATAGAAATGAGTCTATTTCTATGTGCCACAGAGTTATTTTTGTTTTTCATGCAAAAATGTCATTTTAACTTAATTTCAACTTCTTTCATACTTCATATATTCAGAATCTTATACCTAAGCAAAGAAAAACACAGGTGCCATAATAAAAACAAACCATTAAATTGAATAACATTCTTGATAAACTGGTTACATCAAAGTGACATTTCAAAGTGATTAAAACTCATATAACTCCACTGACTGGGTGGATTTATACAGGTATTAACCACTTAATAGTTAGAAGCTGAGTGTGAAGATGAGTAAAGTGCACTTGAGGAACAGGTAATCTTTCTAGTCTTAGAACTCTCCTAATCAAGAAACTAAAGATTATTGTTTAAAAACCCCACCAAGTCAAAGCTAAAAATGCAAAATGAATATACCATCATCATCTAAAAACTAGTGAGCTTTAAATCAGTGAAGCAGGACTGCAGAAAGAGCAGTCACATTTTCCTACAATGCAGTGGTAACTGATGGGATGATAAGTGCAGATGCTCCATCAAACAGCCACTTTTCAGTAGGAGATATGCAGCCCAATAATGATGGGAAATCAAAATGAGTCCTTTTTTTAATGATTCAAATTTAAATCCATCCACTCGTAGTGGAGCAGTAACAGCAGCAGTTCTTTGATATGTGAGCCTTTTTTTCCTCACCTGAGACTCACCTACTGTCTCACTATGCCTGAGAGAAACCCTGTTCCACAACAGGAAACACTGACAACTCGCAGGAAAGGGAGTTTCAACCATTTGAATTTACATCAGAACAAGAAACAGCAGTGGTTAGTGTGACTTACCTGACCGTCTCCTCTTTGATTTCAGCCCAAGCCTTGTCCAGATGGGAGCCTGAGCAGTGCAGAGCCCCCTCCCTCAGTCGACTGAGGGGGGCATAGTCCGGACTCACAGCAGGTCTGGGGAGGGAGGCACCAAGGGGTAGAAGAGCTGTGTGAGCTACTCCAAGAGAGGAGAATAAATCCCAGATGCAGCTAAAATCACAGCCGCACAGGTACAAACATACGCGACAGATGCAGTGAGAGAGACAGTTCAGGAACAATCACAGATATCTGTGTGTGTGTGTGGAGAGAGAGAGTGTGGTTTCTCTGGGAATCAGAGTGTTTATGTGAAGAAGGGGAGGAGAGTGCAGAGGAGGAGGAGGCTCCACATTGCTTCTCGCTGAAAGTAATAATGCCAGGCAGCTGGTTTTTCAGGTCTCTCTGCCTGTCCCTTAGGCGTGCCGTGACCGCTGATCAAAAAGCAAGAATCCTCTCCAAAGCTGCCAACTCTCACCATGGCCCACTGCTTCTCAAAAATCAGTCTCCAGTGGGCATTTCAGTGCAGTTTGTCTATGTAGTCTGTGTATACTGGACACATTTATCCCTTTATGAGTGAGTAAGTCAAAGTTATTGTCTCTTTCGGGCAAGGCCAGCAAAAAAAAATGTCAAATCATCACTTCTCTTTTATAGAAATAATAACACTACTTGCATGCATGTTATGCCATTTCAGTGTTATCACAAACTCATCTTTATCTTTGGGCAAACACATTTCATGTATGTCGTTAAAAATTGACAATGTGCCTGTTCAAAGGGTATTGGGTGTGTATGCACCAGCCTTCTATTGTAAGACAGCAAGTTCCATTCAAACAGTTGGCAACATGTATTTGAAAGTTGTCCACCAAAAGGGAAACATTTGTACTAGTAATAATTTAGCAGCTTGGCAGCTTCACTGGTCTTGTCCCAAATCTGTGCCAAGAACACTTCAGGATAGAGCCTCATGTTACCCCCTCCCCCAGGGGCCATGAGGCTCCTATGACAATAAAGCAAGTCAGAGCCGTTCATTTATGAGAAAGTGTAAGTAAACTTCATTCGAGCAGCTACACATTGTCCTGCTTCACCAAACAGGCTGACAGAACTGTCAACAGCCTGTGTACGTGCACAGCACCGGTGTCCCCATGGTCCTGCGGTGAAGGACCATTGCATACAAGCATAAAGGATGCAGGTCAGGTTTCATAGAGAAGAGTACATCTTTCAAAAATGGAATCTCAGCATTGTGTTGGTTCCAGTTCAGTACAAATGATGTAAAAACTATGTGTGCTCAAACTGTTTAATTTCACTGAGTGCGGAGGTTCATTTAATTCAGTTCAGTTTGTCCATCCATCCATTTCCTTTTGCTTATCTAATTCAGGGTCCTGGAAGGGGGCTGGGGTGGGGTGGGGGGTGCCACTTGTCGAAGGGCTAACACAGACAGGCAACCATTCGTGCTCACATTCACAACTACGGGCAATTTAGAATCACCAATTAACCTAACTGCATGTTTTTGAACTGTGGAAGGAGTACCCAGAGAGAACCCACCCAGATACGGGGAGAACATGCAAACCACACTTCTTGCTATGAGGCAAAAGCGCTAACCACCACCAACCACCATTCTTATCAACTTGTGACGTTGTACCAACTCGACTTAGTAGAACAACAGGAAAATTTGGGCAGTATAGCTTGGAAGATGAAGGGCTCAGTAACACCCACAAAAGCCATGTTAACCCGATCTGCTCCCCTTAGATGGACACACATGGCAGCATTCAACAGTAGGGGTCATTGTGTGGAGGAATTCCACATTCTCTGTGAAGAGAGGGTTTTTTTTGTGTCATGAAGAACAAGACACAGTGCGGTACAGAGTGCACCTCATGTCACAGCTGCTACTCAGTCCTCGCTACCTGTAAATTCCAACAGCCATCCACTGTTTTACTTCTAACACTTATTTTTATGACCTCGGATAATCTGCATCCTGCTTTTTAGATGCCCAAACACACTAACTAGAGCCTCCTTTGGGCCAACTGATGCTTGCAAAACATCCTTTTGTGAAATCAGGGATGACAGTGTGCCAATGTTTCGGCTTTGTTGTAGTTTCTTTCCTCACGCTATGTGTCAAGAGGAAATGGATGAGAGCAATCTATTGTTACTGGATTCACGAACAATCATTCATCTTTTCTTCCTGGCTGATGGAACGGAACAGAAGCTGTGAATGTTCAATCACTCACTAAACAGCAGGTCATTGCTTCACTGCCACACAGTCACCTCAGTGTTTCATGCTTTAGATTTCAAATACACTGTTGATCACAGAAAGAATCACTAACTCAGCTTTGAAACAGGACAGAACACTAACTGTTATTAGGTTCTTGGAGAAAATATAAGTTGCAATGTGCAAGTGAAAGAACTATTTAGTGATTATTACACCTCTATGAATGAATGGATCTCATGGCTCCGTTCCTTCCCTCCAGAGCCATTCTTTTTATCTAGTCAGATCACTGCAGGGCCAGCCCTGTAAACACAACTGCTTGTCCTTGTTTGAGTGAATGATTGTATGAGCGATAAAGTTAGGCAACTGGTCTGCTGTGCTTTCAAAATAAGTTAGTGAAAACATTGCAGCTCTTTCAACAGATAACCTGCATAGGAATACAAAAATTGCGGTTAAACTGTGACTCCAGAAAATAACTTCAGCCTTTAATCAGGCCCTACATGCACATCACTCACACTGTGTTAAGCACAGCCCACCTGTGGGAAATATGCACCAAGATTTGACACTATAGTAAAAAGTGGCTCTCAAGGTGTTCTTCATTTGCACCAGAGCGGCACTAAAAAGAATCTAAGCATCCAGGAATGTAACACAACTAGACCCACTGCAGCATTCTGGCATTATAAAGTAAAATTGATACATTACTGTAGAGATCAGGGCTTCTTCTCTCTTTACATTTCTAATGTATGAGTCACTGAGGTGAGCAGCTATTTTTCTGAAAGATTGCAGAGTTAGTTCCCTGTAACTTCACATCCTTATACTGAAGGCTCACCTGAAGGGTAAAGCAAGGCTTTCTTTCTCTTCCCTCCAGTTATTTTAAGTTATAACAGGTTTGCAGAAGAGCTGTCGAATAATATGAATTACTGGCCACAGACTGTTGAATGTTGCACTCCATGCAAACTTCTCCTGATCCTACTAAACGAGTGCACTGGCCAAACCACACCAATCCCTCCAGTTCCTCCTTTGTCACTACTATCCCAGAATGACACAGCAATCAATGTCAACTAAAGTTTGTGGATTAGTACTCACCTTTGTTTTCACAAGAAAGAATTTATTATCCTTCACCTCCTGAAGAGCAGGGGTTTTTTAAAACCTTTTTTCTTCATGGGAATGTAAGTGCAGGGAATCTCCACAATATATACAGTGATCTGAAAAAAGTATTTGACGCCTTTTTTTTGCACATTTATCACACTCAGATGTTCCACATCATCAAAGTAATTTTAATATTAGATAAAGATAACCTGAGCAAATACAAAATGCATTTTTAAATGATGATTTTATTTATTAAAGGAAAAAAGCTAACCAAACCTGCCTGGTCCTATATGAAAAAGTAACCTAAATAAGTGGTTGAGCCACACTTGGCAGCAAGAGACTGGATCAGCATTTTGGACACCTTTGCCCACCTTGTTACAGTCACATGACTGGACAGGTGGTTTCTGCTAAGTGCTGCAGTCAGTATGCTAACATGTGGTGTAAAGCACCTTAGCATGCTAACATTTATAATTAGCACTAAACGCAAGCTAATGGTATCAAATTAAAACGTAGCTGGAATTTACTTGACATTTTTTGGTGTTTTGGTATGAAAGCCCAATCGTGGAAGAATAAAACTAATTTTGTATCTCATGAATTAAATCTAGTAAAGAATTCCCAGCTAGCTTTTGTATTAAGCTAAAATCAGCCTTCAGTCATGATCAAGATGAACAAAATCTGGAAATTGTTTACAGATCTTCTTGCATATGAATTATGTGAAGGCAATAAAAACCTACGAAAGGCACAAACTGGAGCTCTGAATATTATTCAGATGAATGTCTTGCAGCCTGAACAGTAACTTTTATAAGTACAATAGGACTGTACACTGTGTGGACACAAGTTCTGGGCCAGCTACACGTTACACTATACAGAAGCTGTTCAGCCATGGAAACACATGCCATGAAGCTCCCAGTGCAGTTTTTATGCGGATTGAGGAGTGGCTGTGGCTCAGGAGACAGAGCAGGTCATCTATTAATTGGAAGGTTGATGGTTTGATCCTGACTGCATAACCAAGTATACCAGGGCAAGATACTGAACCTCAAGTTGCTCCTGATGTGTGAATATTTGATAAAAAAAGTGCTTAGATGTAGAAAGTGCTTGTATTAATGCTAATGCGTGAATTACACATGCTGCATAGAGTGCTTTGAATGCTCATGTAGAGTAGAAAAGCACTATATAGGAACCAATCCATTGACTGTTAATGCCAGAAGAGTTTTTGAAGTCTGCTGTTAAGTCAGCAGAGCATCACTGAGTCTGCCACTTTATGGCTGAGTTGCTGTGCTTCCTAAACACTTCCAGCATGCAATAATACCACTTACAGCTGATTGTGAAATATCTAGGATGGAAGAAATTTCTCAAACTGACTTGTTTCAACAGTGGGATCTTATTACTGTACCATGCTCGAATTCAGCAAGCTCTCTGGAATCACCCATTCATTCACAAATGTCTGTAAAGGGAGACTGCGTGGCTAGGTGCTTGATTTTATGGCAATTTAACAGAAAAAGCCTGAATCCAAATATTAAAAGTTGTAGCCCAATACTTTTGACAATATAGTGTATATAGCTTATTTATTTTGATTACGTTCTGCACAACCCAGATGCATCAGAATTTTTGGACTGAGATATTAAAGCAAAGAGGCACCTAAAATAAACAACACTAAACATAGCTTTTAAGAATAAGTCTTTATGTATTTTTCTATGTGAAACAAATGACTATTATACTACACAAATAGAAGCGGATACTGTAAGAGACAGAGGCCATCTCTGAGAAATAAGTACAGAACATGAAAATACACATACTGGTATTATAGAACTATAAATTATTGCTTGTTTTGCTACTTTGTTTTCTGGATTCCTACAATACAATACACAATATTCAGATTTCAACGGAAACGGTACAACAGTGACAAACGGTATAATTGAGCTTTTTCAGTAGACGTTCCCCAGAAATAAAAGAAACATTCAAACAGAGTCCATGTTGAACACAACACAATGACAGTTGGTTTTGATCGAGCATCTTCTGGACTTATTGTTATACATTTTTGTCTTTTTTTTTTTGTTTCCATTTACAACATTGCCAAGAGAAGCCATAACAAACTGCACACCGGGACTGGCCTCAGCAACAGAAAAACACTTGGCATATGTACATAAATATAAATTTTCTTTTCAACTGTGACCAAATGCAACAGTTTTTAAACACCATGACAAAAGAGATAAAAAATCTTCCCAAGCGTCTTTCTTTCTGCTCTGCTGTTTCCTCTATAATATCATCCATCACAGCAGTTCCACCAGTCTGCCGTCTGCTTAGATAACTGCATCAGCTTTACTGCGGTGCCAATAAAAAGTGCACTCTGCCGACACGGTGCATTTCAAAGAACTGTTTCATATCCTCTGAAGATAAAATGAATGTTTCTTGTGGACAAACACAAAAACAAAGATACTGATTTTTCTTCTGCATTGTCACCCTGCCTCGTTTTTCAAGCTAAAACTGCACTGCACATCTGCACCGCTTTTCGGTAACGTGCCTCCACAGATCCAAAAGGCCTGAAAGGTTCACACGAGCAAAAAGGAAGTGGAGTGTTTCACTCACTGCAATATGCTGGTGAAAAGGCTAACCAGGTGTTTAGCTTGAGATAAAACAAACCAAAATAACACTAAAAATAAAACTGAAGACATACAATGTGCTTCCTACTTTGTCTTCAAAGAGACTTTTATGTGAAGGAAATAACAGCACAGTGACAATAAAGTGCTCACATGCACACAGACTTGTATTTTGCTTACTAATATTGTTACATAGCAAAAAGTACTTTCAGATTTCATGCTGCCTAATGACATAAGGTTTAGGCTCACCTTGTTTGTGTCGCTTTTAAAGCACTGAAATATTTCATTAAATGTAGGTGAAACACAGTGGTCTGATTGGATTTTATTTTTTTCAAAAAAGGTGAACTGTAAATGAAGGAATGTATGCTTATATAAAATGAGAACTAATTCAAGAGAAACTACTGCAAGTGTGTCGGGGAAACGAGATTTCCTTGCAATTGGTTTAGCAATACACATCAGTGCCATTGAGTAAGAAAAAAAATCATTTTAGGTTATTATGACAATGCGAGTCAATGCTTTGGTTGGTGTATCAGTTGGTATCTCATGAGGCTTAATTAATTTTCCCTTTTCTCAGCAAAATGCTTTCAGGTAAACTGCAATATCTAAAAGAACTTTCCACAAATTATTCCGTTAAGCTATTTACAGCGAGAAGTAGCGCAGTATTCAGGTGCGCAGCAGGAGACGATCAAGAGTCCCACAATTGCTTGGAGATATCAAGAGATTCTCAGTGCAAAACAAGCAGTAGCAGGTTTCAGAGGAAGCCTGACACAGACAGTGGGTTTGATTAAATAACATAAAAAAATACATTACAGTTGTGAATTACAACAAACAGAATTAGGAAAAAAAAAAAAACCCCATCCTGAAACCCCTTTGAAGAAATGAAGGGGTTTGACCTGTCTCCCATCCATCAAACTGCAAAAAAAGTGACACATGCAAATTTGCCATCAAGTCAAAGACTGAACTGTCAAGCTTACAAAAACGCATTCAGCTCCCTCCCCTTCACACACATGCCACTTTCAACTCAGCGCGGAAATATGCACTTATGTCAAAAGCGCCAACCCGTTCCCGTGTTGTCACAAACATCAATTTTTTTAAAAAGAAAAATTACACCTCAGCTCTTCATCTACAGAAGTAACAGCATGCAAAAAGTCCTGGGGTATCAAATACATAGTAAGTATACACATCTAGTAGTTTAGCAAAAAACAACACCTCTCCAAATCAAAAAAAAAAAAAGACAAAAAGCGAAACCAAAAAAGGGGGAAAAAATTAAATAAAAAAAAAAAGTCAAGCAACCACCACAACTTTGTTAGTCACATATGGCGCTTCGTGCTGTGTGTGATGTTAAATAGGTTCCTTTTTCTTGATATATCTTGTTAGTATCTGTTTCTGTAGGTATCTTTTGTAATACAGTATATACATGCAGACAAGAGTGGAAACATCACACAGTCAGTCTTAATGAAAGCGGAAGCTGCAAACCAACAGATATGAAAATGGATGAAAAAGAAGAAAAATAAAAGACATTTATAATACATATGTATACCTGAAAACACAATTTATTGTTAAAAAACAAAAACAAAAAAGAAAAATATCTTTGCTTAAGTATTACATGTCCTCAATCAAAGATTATCGATTATTACATATGACCGCGACACGAAGGGAGAGGTACGGCTAACAACCTAACTGACTAGCAAGCTATTGAGCAGGACTAGCAATGAGAGCTGAGTGTGTGTGATAAGTGACAGGTGCCTGCGTAGGGACAGGTATTTCCACCCCTCTTGCCGAAAACGAGGGGGAGGTTAGTGGGGTGGAGGCAAGCGTGCCTACCGCTCCCCAGGCTGTCCACAGAATGTGATGAGTGTGTTGTGTGTGATTCTCATCCATCCCCTTCAAGCCACCTCATTCCATCGCCACACTCCCCCACAAACACCGTCTTCGAGCAATGTTTGTTGGTTGGTTTTTTTGCTTGTAGTTGAACTGAAATGAGGGGCATCGACGCTCTCTGTGAGTGCAGAGACAAGAGAGAGAGGGCAGGTGTGTTGTGGGCTTAAGTGGCGGTCAGGGGCCGCGCTGGTGTCGGGAAGGAGGCCTCTCTAGTTGAAGACCTTTGGGGGTCCGTCGGGACGTCTGGTCTGGACAATCTGCTGCTTTGGCCGTGCTGCCTCGTCCTCCTCCGTCTCGCTCTCGCACACGTGGACCACCACGCTGGGGGTGGACTCTGTTCCTGCATGGAGCTCATATTTTTCACCTGAGGGGATAGAAAGAGAGAAGAGTTATTAAAGCTACAGTGTGTCATACATCACCGCTAGATGTCAGTAGATTGCGAATCGCAGTCAACCTCCCCTCCCAATTCAAGTGCATAATCCTAGCTATGGCTGATTTCAGCTCAGGAGATGAGGCTTGAGGTTAGGAGGAAGAGGATGACATTTTATTAAAGGCGCTGGTGAAGTCTATTTCCTTTGCGTTTCACTTCTTCTGTGAAGGGGACCCCTAAAATGTGTGAGCCTTCATACTGTGTCTTGAGTCTTGAGGTGCAGGCATGAAAAAATGTTTGCCTTCACACCACAGGAACACTTAAGGGTTCTCTTTTCTTTTGCCTTTGGTGTTCTACATACGTGCCGGCTTCTGGCCACATACACAAAACATGATTAGGCATAACCACAATGTACATCTCAGCCACTGCCACATCTTGGCCACTGCCACATCTCAGCCACTGCCACATCTCGGCCACTGTCAAGATGGAGTGGAACCACGGCAACTTCCACAAACTGGCGCCCGCTCCTATATACTTTTAATTTAGTAATCTTAGGTTTATGAGAATGCATGATTGGTTGGAAGAAATAATTACACTCTAATCAGTGTATATCTTTTTTCCACCAAATAAACAAAAAAACAAAAACAAATTACCTTTAAGGAAACTTACAGATTAAATGTGGAAAGAGAGCCTGAAAATACTCAAAGTGTACTGAGAAGTGGACTAACATATTGCTGCTTTGGTCATTATATGGTGTTTCATGCAAGTTAAATTATTTAATCCAGTACTGTACATTTCAGAGGGAAGTGATGCATTTAGATCAGTGTGTAGACTTTCCTCCAAATTAACATTTTAAAACATTTTGTCCCTGGAAATTAGATTTCTAACATCATCTTTGCTATTCCAAAATTCTCCCATAGATTTCAGTTCCACATTTAATCACCTCTCCCTTATCGTGCCTCTGGTTTTACTGAAGGGATCTGAATCCAACTCTATATTAATGATAAAGAGACCAAAAATACTGATCCTGCTGTCTGGAGGAGCACTGCTTGCAACGATATGGCTAACTAGTTAAATATAATTTATGTTTGAAATATGTACAGCAGTTATTATACTGTGACAGCCGTGCCTCCTGTTGGTTCAGGAACAAATCAGGACATGTGTTCAAAAGAAAATCATTCCTCAGACTACTCTTGCCATTTGTCTGAATGCCAAACTAAGCGGACTCTGATCGAAAACGCACTCTTGCGAGATTGTATCACAGTCACCATGGAGATCAGACAGCTGGCAGACAGGAGGAAATTGGTCTTGTCGCTTTTCACTATGGTGCCAAACAAGAGTGGAGCAGCGAATATAGTCCTGCTGTTACCGCAGGGAGTTGACAGAGGGAGTCAGCGTGCTGTGCTGCAGCCCTGCTGCTAATCTCATGTTGGACGGCAGGATGTGACGTGCAGAACAAAAGCAGTTTCCTGATGCCTCGTGTTGCTATGGAAAAAGCAGAACATGTCAAAAATGGTCCTCTGACCGGGACTGTGTGCGTCTAATTGCGTCTGTGTGTGGGTGAGGCTCTGGCAAGTACAATCACTGTTTTGGAGATAATAAAATAAAAAGATAATGGTGGTCAAGGTGTGCTTTCCACTTAATCAACATGATCATATCCACATATGCAAGCATGGAAAGACACGGTGGAAATGGCACACCTTCTTGTGCGTGTTAGGTGACATTTTCTAAAGGGTGCTGCAATCTGATATCTTGCTGACAAGGCAGACGGAGGCAGAGGTGTTTACTTTTCCATCTAGCTGTGGCGGTTTTTAACTCATAATTATGGCATAAATGTCTTAGAAACATTTTTAAACCCACCTACTGACATTTAGACTGGCTCCCCGTTAGTTTTGCTATTGCTATGCAGCTCTGTATACAGCCGGGAACAAAATCTCTAGGGAAAACCTGAGGCCTGAGTGACATCCAATTGGTATAATTTTCACTATGTATATAAGAAATAAAACGTGTCTACATGTTAGCCTGATGCAAGTGGCTGGTTTAAAACAGGAAGGGATTCAGTGTTTGTGACAGTAGTGCCTCTAGTTGCCTACCTTTAAAGCACAGCGTTGTTCTTGAGGCAGTGAGGAACATGTTTATGAATGTTAACTTGGCTCAACTGAACTAAGAGCAGGGGATTCACTCAGGCAGATTCTACAAACTACTCCCTTTGGTTTTTTTACGTCCTCCCTTTATGATTCTTAAATCCTTGAAATGCGTAAGGATGAATTGGAATACATCATCCCTGCAGCACTTTATAATTCTAGGTTAATGCTCTAGATAGAAACAAAAAACACACATATATTCACCACCTCCAATAACCCAGTTATGATTGAACATGCATTTGGTAGAGGAGTTTAGTCGATAGTTAATCTATATTTTGCAAATTCATATGAATCCACCGGCCCTTTCATTGTATAAGTATTGGCACTGATGCACAGTTCTATAGAGCACTGTTGACAGTGATGTACTGTAATCTGGACCATGGATTTGATTCATGGATTGAATTCATTTTCTGGCAAAACCACAGTAGTAGGAAGTTCTTTGTTGAGATCACTTGGAAAGACACATTTTTAAATGGCATGGCATTCTTCAAGTCAAGATCAAAACAGTTACAGTTCAAAAATATTCAATTCCTTTTGCCCTGATTTCTTCCCAGATAAATATTCTTTCTGCAATGCACCCCTGAGGTGCATGAAATAATTTCCTGCGTTACTATTCAGAGATGAATGACTCAAATGAGATTTTTTAAAATACGATTGTTGAACACCATTTTCCCTGCCTTGTGCGTGTTGTAAGCACCAAGTATGAACATAAAACACAAGTTAGTTGAACCTGAGTACTGACCAGGTCCGAGCTTGGCTACAGCACACAGCAGGTCATAGTTGATGACTGGCGTGGCGTCTTCGCTCTGGCTCCAGCCCACGGGCGGTGAGGCAGGGGGTGATATCAGAAACTGTTTGACTGGCTGGGGAGGTGCCAGATATGACTTGTCAATGTCCTCGTCACCATTCTGGATCTATTGGAGGAAACAATATTTCTTGTGATTAATAATTTGTACACAAGTCTCACTGATCACTGGGTCCGTACACAGGATAGCCTTAACTTCGTGCCAGCATGCAGTTTATAGTGAAAAAATATTCTCTTTCTGCTTATTATTAAATATCTTCACTTTGATTCTTAGGTTGCTTATTGTTTAGGTTTTCATCTTTGTATATTTTCCTGCCATTTCCTTTTGTGTCAATTCCCTTTGTGTTTTGTTTGGTTCCGTCTCTGTTTCCCCTGTTAGTTATTGCTCCTTACTTCCTGTTGTATTTTGGTATCATTTGTCTCTTGTGTATTACCTTTAGTTTTATTTCCCTTGTTTCCTTACCCTGACTTAGTTTATATGTGTTTAGTTCCCAAGCTGTGTCTTTGTGTATTTAAAGCCTCAGTTTGCCTTAGTTCTCTGTCGTGTCATACTGTTGTTTCCCCTGTGTGCTCACTATCAGTTAAAAGATTTGGTTTGCTGTTTCTTTCTTATGGATTTCTGAGTTTCTGGACTTTGCCTTCAACCAAAAATAAAGGTTTGCTTTCTGTTTACATCAGTCTGCCTGTGGCATCTGCATTTGGGTCCCTTCTGCCTGCGTATCATGACAGCTATCAAAATTTTGGTCCTTTTTCTATGAGCTATACTTGTGCTGCTTAATAAAAAAGAAAGGCACATTTGAATTTTTAAGTCTTTAAGTCTAAAATTGCAGGCTTTTTCCAATGACAAGGTTTCAGCATTTTGATAGTTGCCAATTGCTGTAATTACAATACGTACATGTGGCATCTGTTGAGCTGTAAAATCCTTAATCCTCTTACATCAAAGTACTGAAAGGTGCAGCAGGGGTCATGACTGGTAATGTATTCGTGATAAGGGGAGCTTCACTTTGAGTCACGCTGACTTAGATTTTTCTAGGAAGCACAACTTGGATGGAATCTGGGCTAAAACTGAGCTAAATTGGGTTGTTTTTTTTTAAAATTTGCTACACATAGATTTATAGCTATTTAAATGAAATAGCATTTATACAATATGTAACCTGTGAGATATCTAAACTTTCAGATAGTTTCATCTTTCACCCTCTCTTCCCCACAAATGAAAAGAAGCACACACAGCCACAGTGGATTTTGGGGGGGGAGAAAAACTGAAAGAATCTGGGAGGAGATTCTGTACCATCCTCTTTCTGTGAGTTTGTTTCATGTGTGTTGCTGTGCGCACACATTGCACTTTGCCCTAATTCTCCATGTAAATAAGCAGTGCTCTGCCTCAGATCCTCCATCTCCCAGGCTCCATTCCTGCCCTTTCCCAGACCCCTCAACTGACACTTACTTGAGCAAAGTAGAGCTTAAGCTTCTTGCCGTTGAACTCAGACTCATGCAGCTCAATACGTGCGCGGGCTGCCGCCTCTGGGGTGCTGAAGTTGATCCGGACTCTCCGGAAGCTTTTGAACATCTGGAACGTTGCCTGTTCATCGTAGATCCTAAACAACGCCTCGAACCTCTCCTGTAGAACGTGAAAAGATAAAAATGCACAAATCTGATGAGAGGCTGAAGCTATCGTTAAGCATCATCTGTGTATGCTGATATCTTGCAGATGCTGTGAAATGTGACTTGAAGCAATAATTGTTGCTTAGGTAACTGACAAACCAATTCAGGCGTATTTAAAACATCTGAGTCAGTGTCATCTTCTTTCACTTCATGAATGTTAAAATTAGATTACAAACTGTTGTTAATTGTTCTCAATTATTTCTTTTGTGTGTAATTACTCAAGATGAACCATGTTCTCTGTGCACCGTTTTTTCAAAAACTAAAAGATGATACATTTGAGGACACTAACTGCTCTGTGTCCATCTCTTCTTGTTATAAAGCTAATGGAGAAATTCTATTTCCAGTTTTGTCATTTTCCAGCAGTCCTTTATGCTGCTGTCTGTCCAAATTCCCACTTTTACTATGTTTTGATTCTTATTAAATTTTCTGCTTCTTTAACTATATGCCTATCATACATACCCATATCCCTTTTTTACCCCCTGAGGCCTCTCCACGGGCACCAAATTGGCCTCCTCAGCTATGAACTCAATCAAGCAGCTCCGCAAGAGGGCAAGAAAGAAAGGAGGAGGCCACCAGGAGAGCTGGTTTCTGAGTAATCAGTAGTGCTCCTTTTTGAATCCTAGCAATGACGTGTCCTTTTCTAAGAACCAAGAATAATGATAGACTGAATGTGACGTTCTGACAGGAGATAAGATTGTGATTAACAGTACAGGCCTTTGCAGGTGTATCCCTGAGGGCCTTTACATCTTTAGTTTATCCCCTGTTCTGCTCAGCTTATGCACTGATGCATAATGTGGTTATTACAAAACATTTCTACTGAATATTTCACTACTTTTTTTTTTTTTAATCTTATTCATGCATCCAGCGTCTTGAGAGCCCCATGTTTGCAATCAGTGGCGCTAATGTCTAAACACTGCTCTCAAGTCAGTCCCTAATTCTGTTCCTGTCTGACAGACTTTTATCTGAACTGATCTTCAGTCAGTGGAAGTTGGAGGCTGAAAACTAAAATACTCCCACAACACTTTCCTTTTTGAGCTGACACAGCAGCTGTTCCCAGGATGGAAAAAAGTAAGTGTTACCTGAAGGAATACAGGCAGCATGTCGGCCGTGAGATCTGCCTCTGTACATTAGTGACAGCTAAGTCAGAGGAGACACTGACAATCTGTACACTCAGCACACCGAGAGGAGCTCTGGGCTCTCTCTGTATGTCCTGTCAGCCCTGTGTTTTATTGCTTCTATATTCTTCTATATACTTAGAAGAATCTGGCTCATACTCATCTGGCCTTGTTTGATATTTAAGACAAAACCTATAACAATTTAATATTGCATATGACAAAAGTACGATTAACACATAAAGGTTTGGGTATTATGAGTTCAAGTCATGCTGTAAACAAAGAACAACCATGCTAAATTTTCTGTATTCATATTAATAAAAAACAATCAACTAATAATTACTTTCCATTCATTTTATTTTAATTTGAAACTCATTCTTCTCAATTCTCATCCCTGACTTGCCGTTTGTGAATAAGATATTTTGTTTACTGTGACGTGCGATTCAAACATCTGAATATCCGGCTCATGAAGCTGAAACTGAATCAAATGATGGCATTTATACCTAAATAATGAATAAATTATTAAGTGACTAATCAGTTCACACATTTCTTTATATGTGTGTGTATATGGAAGCTATTTTCCTACCATATAGAAATCCAATTGATTTTTTTTAATAGTAAAACTCTAATGGTCAGTTAAGGTATTATGATTTTGCAATAATAGATATGTTTCAACAGAGCTAAATACTTTCAGCTACTATTAGATTGACCCAGTAAATATATACTTTATAATACAGGCTGTACTCTGCCTCTCTGCAGAGAAATCACATCATCACCCTGTCTGACACATGCAGAGCTGTAAATGATTCAGCAAGCTGTGAGCCACAGTTATGCTGCAGTGTGTTGCTCACTGTGGTCAAACAATTTGGATTTAAAGAAAAAAAAAAGAAGGAAGATTAGTGCTTTTACTCTTAATCCTCCCTCATTCCCTTTTGGTTTTATTTTCAGATCTTCTCCCCATGTAAGTGCATCAGGGCTTCTGTTGCTGAACACCTCGTGGTAGCTGGCTAAACGTCAGAAGTGACTTCACCTACAGGCCATGTGATACCATTTTTAGTCAGATTTGGACTTCACCATACAAGGTGTGTTCTTAAGACGCAAGGGAAAGACGTCCAGTTAGGAATGTTCAAATATCTTGACTCCTTTTATGACCAACTTAGCAATTAAAATGTAAGAATCCCCAAAAGCCAGACGAGACTAAAGAGTCACACTCACCACTAAATCTAATGGGAGAGCTGGAAGTTAAGTATGTTTATTTAAAATTAATTCTCTATACTTATACTTCTATAGCTGTGTATGAATAGCAGGTGAAGAGGGGGGGGGACAAACATTCTCTGTTCTGCGTTGCACTTTTCCAAGTTTTGCAACCGCTCAGCTAGGAGTAAGTCAGTGTTTGCAGGCGAGCTGGCGCATTCTATGCAAACAACAGGTGACCGCAGCGATCCGCTTACAACTAAAATAACGGCAAGGAGATTTCTGGTGCAGCACCATCTTTGTGACCGAGTTCGCCAAATGATTACCAGCAACTCACTGCAAATCAGTTGGGGGAATACACATTTTTCCCCTAGTGAACAGAAGTTGAGCAGGTATCGTTTTAAAATCTACATGGACTCACTTTTCTGGCCACCTGAAGTAGCAACACAAACTTCAAATTTAACACTAACACATTACAAGACTGTATATGGCTTATGTTATGGAAAACAGCTGCTTTCATGTATAAAGCAAAATTAGCATTCACTTGAAGTCTTATTTCTTCCCGCATGGCAAATGTTAAGGCCAACATTCAGTACCATTTTCTAGCTTGTTCTAAGATATTAACGATGCTGTGACTAAAATGAAAACAAAAGAAGCTTTAAAGATCCATATGTAGCTAAAGGACTGCTAGCTGCAGAGACTCGTAATTCACTAAAGGCGTTTACCAGGAGAAACATTTGTTGCTCATTAGCAAATTGGGGGGGGGGGGGAGTAGCATGGATCTTTTTATTATAAGATCTTGATTTGCTTTTAAGAGCATTTTACGTCAGCTTATTGTTTGTTGCAATCGCTCCTAATTTTGGTATAATCTGGATCAATTTGAGTATGACAACAAAGACACTTGTTGAGCCTATCTGCAGAGCCCACTTGAGTCCTTATTCAAACTGTGAATTTTCCATAAGCCTTGGCCAGCTTCTATGACTCACATGTCATCAAAACTCCATGTGTAAAACTGATAAGGTTGCCATTTACATACACACAAGCGCGCACACACACACACACACACACACACACACACACACACACACACACACACACACGACACGGACGGTTACTTCCTTAACCTAAATTGATGTTTTGGCATGTGGGAAAGCTCTGAGATCATATTCCATAATAGCATGCAATGTTTGTTTTACACCACCATATGCCAGGGCTGATAAACCCACGACCGATTGGTGCGTAACAAGTGAACGTGCTGATCACTAATTTATGTGGCCTCTATGAGCAAACATCCTAAGGGAATGAGAGGAGGAAGACGAGGGGAAACGAGAAGAGAGGGGTGTTGAGTTACATGTGGCTGAAAAGTGCCCTGCTCATCTGCCATCGCAATGTTCCCTGTGGTGACCTACTCCCTTTGTTCTCATGTGCAGTGCATGTGCGTGTGAGAGAGACACAGAGAGCAATTGAGCAAGCCTGTGGGTGATGTAGACAATGTGCTCATAATTCTTCACTGTTTCCACAGCTGTGGGTACCCACACAAATACAATGCGCCTACTATACACTCACACACAGGGAAGTCTGCATAATAAAATAATTGCAAAGCACCATTCGTATCTAAGTACAGCTGCTTTTAACCGCACAAAATCCTACTAGCACTCCATGTCCTGTGAGTGAGAGACTGAAGGACAACAGGTGAGAGAGAAGTGAGCAGAATGTTCTGTTCTTCATTCTCCACACAGAAGATTACAAAAAAACTTCACACCTCTAAAAAACTGAAAATGAGAACAGACTGGATAGCAAATTGCTTCGGAACATAAAGTTTACTGCTGTTCATAATAAATCTGTTGCTCACAAGAGAAATCGCACGTGTGTAGGGTGGAGAGTCAAAAGGAGGAGGCGTGAAGTCACCAGCAAGTGTAGCCCGCACATTTCTCTGCATCACCTTTACGTAACACTTGAGGTATACCTCACAAGCTGGATTCCCTTACTTTCCTGTCTTTGATTTTACCTCTGCCCTGCTGTTGCGTAACTGAGCTAGTCTGAAGCAACATTCAAGCTACAACTGTCATGGTCCTGGGTTTTTGGATCCTTAGTTTTGAATTTATGGATTTTGTATGCTGTTATTAAACATTCTCCATTTGGTTTCTTGTATTTTCAGTCTTTAGTTCTTTGTTCTAGTTACAGCTTACACTTGAATTATCAGTTTCCCTAGTATTTCCTTCTGTGCCTTTCCCCCATGTCAAGTGTACTATTGTGTCTGAGTTTCCTGTTTATAATTATTGTCACTCTGTTCCTATTTTCCTTTGGTAGCTGTTTGCCCCTTGTGTATTGCATTTAGGTTTACTTCCCTGCTCTTGTCTTGACTGTTTGCAGCTGCGCCTTGATACCCTCCTGTGTCCACTTCACCTGTCGGCCTCATGTACGTATTTAAGCCCTGCTGTAGTTATTCTGAACACCGTCATCAGCCACAATAATGTTTTTGGCAGGCATGTTGGAGAACTCACAAATTTATTTGCAATATACCGGTGATAACCTCTTGCCAAACTTTCATATTGCTTTACAAAGGAGGAAGTATTTTATCATTTTATAGTTTTTACTTCTTTTCACTAACACAAAAAAAACCCAACAGATTCTCTTAATCAGAATTTTATTTCCTCATATATGTAAAAGCTGTCATGTTTCCAACAGCAAGAGGACCACTAATAAACCCCCCCCTCAAAAAAAGTGTTTCTGCTAGGATAAAGCAAAGGGAAAACTGTGCGAAAATGCAAACAAGCTTCTATACGACTACCAATCTTGTATTATGTAATATTAGTCATACCTAGGGGACGCCACATACAAGAGGCCCAACAAAGAGGCACAATTGCAAACCAGCACAATAGAGAGACCAACATGAAGCTTGCTAGTAAACTGCAACCTCTCTTGCAGTGGCTCCGGGGCTTTCCTTTCAAATCCTTGCCTCCTGGGTAAATGGGGTAGTTATGTTTCAGACTGTAAATGAAGGGCTGTCACCGCGGCGACAACAGGACATAACTGTGGGCATGGCTAACAAAAGATCAGACGCCATAAGGATGAGGTGCAGGTTCACTGGGAAATGTCAACATGGTTTTGGTGGCAGAATAATAGAAAGTAGCGATTTAAAGGGCAGTGCTGTGGGAAACTGGATTAAGTAAATAAATAAATAAAAACCAGGATATACGTCATACCATTTCCAGCTAATGAACTGCACAAATAACTTAAAGTTTCTTTAATGTGTACACTTCACTGACAGTCAGCAAACCTGCAGGTTCTTCCTGCCCGGCTGGTGCGCCAAACGCAGTGATAAGCAGTTTCAGAAGCACTGCACAAATACCAGAATATGAATATATTCTCAGCAAGTTATGTCCAAATAGTGATGTTTTCACAAAAGCGCCTACATGCTGTCAATTTGTATTGTTGTTTGTCAGATCATTGTGTAGTTTATGGAGTTACATAAGGTCCACGAATTTAGCTCATTGCTGTCACTGTTGAGAATGAGCGTGTAGCATCATCTGCAGCACAGCTACATGTTCCATCATTATTATTTTTGATCAGCCACATGCTTGAAAATCCGGCAGAGACACACACACACACACACACACACACACACATTTCACAATTTCAAATTAAAAGCCACTGAAAGTTGGAATTTAATTGACAGTTAAAAGGGTAATGCAGAAAAGGCATTCAGTATTCTTCTGTAACAATTCTGGACCTTCAATGTGTCTTTTTTTTCCTCCAGAAAAAAGCAAACATTTGCAAATATTAAGTTACAATAACAAGATTTACATCAAAGATCTGCACCTTTATTCCAACTCATCATTTATTAATGCTGGATTACAAACCCCTTCTTTGGGTTCTTAAGGAAGAGAATAAAGGCCAAGAAAGTACAGTAGCATAACCTCAAAAAGAGGTTATTATAGTTAACTAAAACTAAATCTATAACTAATTAAAACTAAAATGAACGTGAGAATCTGTTTCAGTCATTTGATTACATGTTTAGCCTTAGCCATTAATACAACTTTAGGTTTAGGCAAAAAACATTGTTTCAGTACAATTCACAACACGAAAACACACATTAGAAGGCAAACACATCCCATGTCCAACAAGCTTCTCCAGCATTTCCTTGATTTAAATTGACCGGGCCGCAGTGCTCCATTTTTTATCTGGTTTCTCATTTAATCCGGTTCAGTATTTCAATCACACTGGCACTCAGAGTCCGCAATCCATGACTGTAATCCACAAGCTTGTTCAGTTCCATGTTGAATTACACCATTTGGCATTTTGGATCAAAATGAAAAGATTAACCAAACCTAATTGGGACGTGAAGAAGGGTTATTCAGTCCCCCCCCCTTCTCCTTTGGGGAATTACTCAGCTTTCTCTGCGACACTGTGCCGAGCTTTAACACAGTCTAATCCAGACCCTCATGCTTGAATGGGATTTGGGTGAAAATCAACAAAGTAGGCCACAGAGCTTCTGGGTGAGCCGGGGATGGTGTTACACTAAAAATAGATAATGCTGGAATAATTAAGAAAATTCATTTCTTAAGTGTTTGGATGATGATTTTTAATTACCGTCCTCCCTGAAGGACCAAACTGGAACCAGTTTAATGAGGTAGAACAAGGAAGGCAGATCCGATTGTAGAGATAACAGATGGAGCTGGATGAAAAATAACTGTACCTGCATGCATTTCTGTCCCAGTGCACTCTCTCTTATAATACATTTTTGAAAATGTATTATATTTAAAATGCAGGAGACTGTGCAGCTGCCAGACAGGCTGCCAGTCTAAAATTCAAATAAATACTCAAATTATGAAGCAGTTTTCTTAAGTTTTCCAGGTTTTTAGATTTTGCAGGACCACACACACACACACACACACACGCACATACAACTCAATGAATCTACTGCCCAGCATATCAACTCCTCAGATAGTGTTTGTCCGCCTGTAAACAGAGATTCTTTATTTATTAGAGCTAGATAGTCACTTGTTTTTTTTTTCATCTGAAATA
>JAMQGT020000958.1:110000-165000 GCA_024447675.2 Pterophyllum scalare
CAACGTCACCAATATATGCATGCACTTCTACAGGGCAGCATGCAGTCACCCTGAGCAAACTGCTGCACAACCACGCCGCAAAAAGAAAGAACAAAAAACGCAGGATTAGTTTCAACGTGCATTTTTTAGGGCAAACCGTACCTGCATTTTGTCTGACGTAAACACCTCAATGTCTACTTCGCAGGCGATGATGGTCACCATCTCCAGTTTCATATTTATCGATGGCATTCCCTTGCGTGTTTTGGGAAAAACGAAAAGGAGTAAAAGTCTTTCTCTTCCACTCTAGCAGTGCGCAGACAACGCAGATATCTATCGCCTTCTTTCTCCAGAAAACTGAGGTTAAGTCCAGCGGACTGTTCTGGTTGCTTTTTTTAAAAAAAAAATCAGCTGCGAGAGTTGCTGCTGGACTCCTCACTGCACTAACGCGCTGCTGTGAGTGATGCTGCAGCAACTGCACAAACTCTCTCTCTCTCCCTCTCTGGCTCCTGCCCTCCCCTCCCCTGGTTGCACATTGACGTCATTACCATCCTCACGTTCGTCGTGTTTTACGCCACTATAGAGCTTGACGAACCGTGCAGGGTGCATTGCAGAATTCAGGGTCCGGTTCATTCCGCTTTTTTTTTCTTCTTTATAGTCTTTTGTGTTCAGTCTTTTGCGTTGCTGGAGAAGAAAGCGTGTCACAACCATTTTTGGGGGTAAAAAAAAAATCAAAAATCAAAAAATAAAAATCGGTACATGGCTACATCAAATAACATCAGCATCAGTGTCACCCGGTCCTACCCATTCATTCAGAAAGAAATCTTGTTTACCACTGATGTCTTTGCCATATACTGATAGTAAATATGGGACGGACAATAAGAGGAGAAATTACACAAGCCCCAGTTCAAGTCTAGCATGAGAGATATTCAACTGTGCTGTTACGGTTCAAATTTTCAGGCAGTCAGAGAGAAGTGAAGACAAAATATTATCTTACAATGAAAATGATAAAATAAGCTGGTTCAGGATTAACTATAACTATAGAAACTGCCATAAAGTTAAATCAATACATCTAAGATACCAGTCACATCAAAAGTGGGACATTACAAGGTTATAGTCAGCATAGTGGACCATGAAGGTGTATGGTTTGGACTTTCTGCTCAATGTTCCGTTATTCCACTCTTTTTGTTCTCATTTTATATCGTATGTCTGTTTAGTGATTGAATGGTGTAATTATGTATATATATGGTGTGTGTGTGTGTGTGTGTGTGCGCGCGCGCGTGCACGGGGGGGTCACTCTTTGCATACAGTTGAATCAGGGTGACAAGTAGGATTGCTCAGGGATACAGGAACCACTGCATTAAAATCTTTCTCTGTTTCTGCTATTGTGCCCATCCCATTTTCACCAGCAACATTTCGAGCAGTATCAGGCTACACAAGACTCACAGCTATAGTTTACCGATAAAACCCTTGTGAAAGTGTCAGTTGAGTCCAGTCTGGGTAGAGTTTTTTTAAATCTCATTTCTGACTTGCCATCAGCACTGTGAATTAAAAATATGGTGCCTGCTGCATCCACTGCTTTACTTTTGCTTTGTATTTTTGTTCCTATTTTGTTTGTTGCCTTCAGTTGACATGGTCTGTGACTTCATGGGTATAAGAATATACAGACAAACAAGCCTAAAAGCTCGTCATGCTGATGTCTCCCTGCATGCTGTTAATAGAAACGGAAAAATCACAAACACCTTATTTTGTCAGAGGACAGACGCTTCTCCGGAACTGGAATGCCTTGAAAACTTTCAAAGAACAACTTAGCAAGCTGTACTATACTTTAAGTGCTTACTGGATTGTACTGTCACGGTTTTGTGGCTCTATATGACTCACAATAGAGCAACTGATGAAACTGAAGATACTGCCACAGCTCCTTAATTATACTGGTAGACTTGTTTCCATTCCGATTGAAGACCAATCATTTTCCAAATTCCACAGACATTATGCCATTACATAATATGCTAACACACCTCGTCTTCTTTCCATCACTCAGATCATCTGTCTCTCCAGCACTCCATTCCATAATAATAATTGCCTAACCAGCCGAGACAACAAAGTCCCTATAAGCCATTAATATTAAGGCTCTGGGCCGGGCTATTTTTGTCTGTGTGTGTCAGGCATTGTCCACATTGAGCAGACGGAGAACATGAGAAAGATATTTATGGATGACTGTGACATTCCCCAGCAGACAGTGTCAGTCACTTGGTCTGGAAAAAATGTGCCTGTAAAAGCCACAAAACACCACATATCAGACATGGTAACATGTTGACCTTGTCTGAAAAGCACTGTCAGCTGCTTCATCTGTTGAGATTGAATCTGTTTTATTCTTTCAAGTCATGGTAGTATGAGCAGGCAGTAGTGGTGATGATACCTGACAGGTTTAGATGTTACATCAAAAGCACTCCCACAGCTCATTAATCACACGCCCCGGAGTGATAAAGCAGTACGCATATGTCGTCTTTTCTTTTGAGTCAACTCTGTTTACTTGAATCTAATGTAGTCTTAGTTTGCCAAAGGTTGTGATCATTTATTTATGCCTTCTTGGAAAATTCTCTTTTCACTTTCCCTTATTTACAAAGCCTTGGGTCAAAGAAAAAAGTAAAGTTTCACTGTCTTGCTCACAGAAAGATCAGCAAAGCAGATGTTTGCTAATGCACAGAGATTTGGACCACAGTCCTCAAAGTCATTCTGCCTGGACCTAACCAAATATTACGTGCTCAATAATTTAATGTCGCACAAAACAGTACATTATAGCCTATTCCACCGCAAATTTACTACTTCAGTATACAGCAATGATAACCAACAAGCATGTGAGTCTGGGCTACTTCTGCAGCTGCCTTGGGTTGCATGCAAGGATTATGGAATAATTCAGCCAGGGATGTTTCCGAGACTTTTTGACTGGTGGAAACTAAAACCCACTGAGGTGCAGCACATGATAAACCAGAAAATTCTGAAAGTAAGAAATACCAAACAAAACTACTTCAGTTGGCTGGGAAAATGGTTTTAATTTATGGACACCTTAAACATGCAGTAGGAGATGTAGCTATCCCGTAACAATTTGGATGTTAGCAAAATATCCATCCATCCATCCATCCATCCATCTTCTCCTGTTTATCCAATTGTGGGTCATAGTTGGGCTGGAGCTTATCCCAACTGTCAGGGCAAAAAGCAGGGTCCACCCTGGAGAGGTCACCAGTCTATCGCAGGACTAGCACAGAGAGACAGAAAACCATTCACACTCACACCTATGGCCAAATAAGAACTGCCAACTACCGTAATCCATGCATGCCTTTGGACTGTGGGAGGAACCTAGAAACCAAGCGAGCATGGGGAGAACATGCAAACTTCACAGAGAAAGGCCCCGGCCAGCCCTTGGATTCAAACCCAGGACATTCTTGCTGTGAAGACACACTGCTAACTTCTACATCACCAAGCTGCAGACACTGGACAAGTATAAATAAATGGGTGTATGGTTATATTTACAATGATGCACTGTGGATGACAGCACTGCAATCCCAGTAAAAAAAATGGATCTGAACCCCCTTATCCCCCTAGAATTTCCACCCATGGCTGCACTGATATAACACATCACATTTCAGGTACCACCTCAGGCCTCCCCTTTAGCTTTGCCCATAACTACAGATGATTAATTATATGAATTGAAAAAAAAAAATTATCAGGATTTGATTAAAAAAAAAAGTCCATATATTTGTGTTGAAGAAGAAAATGAACATAAACAGAATACATATGAATAGATTTAGGCTTGTTAAAAAAAATAAGGACTAAAGGCAGTAAGTAATGATGCTAAATCAAATCTAATTTCATATGAACACAATTGGACAAGGTTAAGGGAGCACAGCTGCAGTCACTGGCATCAACAAACTGTACAGTTCACTGTATGCACTGAATGTTTTCGGCTATTTAAGCGCAGCTTCCTTTGATCTGTTTTGTCGCAGCTGATAAGTAGGATGGATCGCCGAGGATGATGAAGCACTTTTCTTCCTCTCTGGCCTCATTCTGCAGCTCTGCTCCTCCTCATTCTCAGTTCTCCTCTCCTCATTCACAATTCTCTCTGTTAGATCTCACAGGAAGAACACAGCCCAAACAAGACTTTGTGCAGGAACATATCAAGCTTTGACACAATCTTTTCACCTGAAAGAAAAACCTAAGAAAAGTTAATTTTTCTATAGTATTTTTTTCCTTTCAAATGCTGCCGTCTTGGAGGATGAATGGCAGAACTGTAGGTGTTCTGGTCTATTATCAGCAATAAATATGAGGATTTCACTTTATCATATGGTTAATATCTTGTTTTATGGATTCAATTTACAGAAGTACGTCATATGCATATGCTTGTAAATTCCGTGTCATTAAAAAAAATCTTCCTGAGACCAAGATGAGAAGACTGCTACCATTCTTACATCTGTACGGTAAATATGCAGATACAGCCAGAGGTCTATAAATTTAGCTTCACTTAAAGACTGTTGGCAAGGTAACAAAATATGTCCACTAGCAACTCCAAAGTGTATTTCCTAAAATAGAAATATTCCATCGAGTTGAATCTGTTTGCTTAAGCTGTAGCTAATTTAGTAGTGACACAGTAAAAGCTGCAATAGGGCTGTCTGTTTTTATAGGCAGATACTGACAGAACAGTGTCTAAATATAATGTGTAAAGATAAATACCAAGAACACGGTTAGATTTTAGGAAATGTAAACCACTTGTCCGATCATGTGTTTGTCTCTCATTTAAGCCCTACTTCTCTATGACCAATGCATACAATCATTATGTACAGGGTCAATAGGATAGCAATCTAGCTATTCCATTTCTAACATGCACAATGCACTTCATAAGAGATGAGAGGAGTGGACAGAGAGGCAGCAGAGATGCTCAAAGGATGAGACACTGTCTCAGACTCACTGACGAGCATAATTTGTATTCTGAAGTGGAGCTCTGCAGTGGAGCGGGGGGAATCAGGGCAGTGGATCACCATGGTGGGCTGATACGCATGCTCATAATACACACTTTTTTGTTTTGCTTTGTTTTTTTTAATGCACATGCAGGCATATAAGTAATGACTACTCTGCACAACCTCAACTAATAACTGCATGCAATATACAGTATACTGCATTTGGCCTATATTGTCTGTGTATTTAAAATGAACACACATTAGGAGATATTTACACAAACACACACATATACACACACACATGCATAAACACATACACTCCATCTTTTTACTGCCAACCTCTTATTACAACAGACTACCTCACTTGGCCCAGCCAAACCAACTGTACTGCCAGCGCCAATGCAGCTGCTGTAATCTAGGCCAAGCTATTTTTATAGCAAGCAGCCAAGTACAGGCTAAGGGAGCCAGAGGGAGACAGAGGGATGGGAGGATAAAAGAATGTCTACAGGGCAGAGAGACAGATCTACAGAGTGTAGGTGAGACAGAACGAGGGAGAAACAGAATAGCACAGAGAGGCAGAGTTGGTATAGTGAGGAGATGAAAACAGAGAGTGAGAGAAAGAGAGCAGAGTCCTGCCGCATGCGAAAGACATCGTCGATACCTGAAGACAAGCATAAACACAAGTAGCCTCGATCAACACTCCTTCAAAGCCCCAAAGTCTTTTTTTTTTTTTTTTTTAATCTGGTGGTTTGAATTCTGCAGATGAGCTGAGAAATTTGAGGGAGGGATGATGTGGCTGCTAAAGTCATTCAGATGTGAAATATACTGACAGATGAGAGTTTTACATGACTTCTGGCAATCAAACTTTAATTAACAGTGATAGACACAGCTCCCAAAGGCCAGCTCTGACTGTAACTATTTTCTCCTAATTAACATAAATGAACCTATTAACATGGGAAATCTGCACATGCACCTATGCAAGTAGAATTTCCATATGTGTACCCTTCTCTTGGGTAGGGTTCAGGTGAAAAAAGGTCACATCACTTACTTGCAATCAAGATTTTGCAAGAGATGAATCAAAATCTGATGACAGCTGTCAGCAGATCAGCATTTTTGAAAGTTTCTCTTAAATTATTAACTCCAAGGCTGGTTTCCTCCTACAATTTACTGTTATTAAATATTTAGGGGTCACAGATTTGAAAGTAAAATTTGACATCTTCACATTCTTGGTGATAGGCTGTCAAGTTGCCACATGCCAGCTGTGTTAGTTCAGTGTGTCTGAAAACTGACTGAGAGATGTTCTTGTTGAAAAATCTTTTTTTTTTTTGCGCCAACAAGGTGATTCTCAAAGAGCTGTTACCTGAACAGCTGGCATATGTCAGCATGGTGTGCACTGTCCTTAAAAAAATCTAAGGAAACCGGACAAGTGGAGGACAAAAGAAGAGGTGACAGACCTATATATATACACATATATATATATATATATGTATGTGTATATATATATATATATATATATATATGTATATATATATATATATATATATATATATATATATATATATATATATATATATATATATATACACACACACACACGCACACACATATATATGTATATATACATATATATATATATATACATATACATATATGTGTGTGTGTGTGTGTGTGTGTGTATATATATATATATATGTGTGTGTGTGTGTATATATATATATATATATATATACACACACACACACACACATATATATATATATATATATATATGTATATATGTGTGTGTGTGTGTGTGTGTGTGTGTGTGTATATATATATATATATATATATATATATATATATATACACACACACACACACACACACACACACAAGAGATGAATAGTATCTGAAAGTCATGTCCTTTAGAAACAGGAAAGAATCCAGTAAAGCACTGACAGGACGAGATGCATCTGGCCCTTCAGTTCACTGAAGCCTCATCACAAATGGTCTCAGTGGAAGGGTGGCTGTCAAGAAGCCATTCTTATAGAAGGAAAACAGAGAGATAAGGCCAGGGGTATGTTAAAATTACACAAGAACTGGACTGAAAATCAGGTTTTTTGGAATTAATCCAAACTTGAATTTTTTGGTTCAAATTATGGTCAGTATATACAGAGGAGGTCAGGAAACAGGTACAGCAGTGTCTACAGCCATCTATAAAGTATGGTGGAGGCTCTGTCACAGTCTTGGGCTGCATTTCAGCCAGCAGCTTTGGGGATTGTGTCCAAACTGATGTAATTATGAATACAGAAAACTACAGTCGCCATGTTCTGAAGCTCGTTAGAATTGTACAAACTCTGTTTTTGCCTTATATACTGTTTATTCCTAGCAAAGTATAAAGAAATGAGGGGTTGCTT
This sequence comes from Pterophyllum scalare, assembly GCA_024447675.2. Taxonomy (NCBI): domain Eukaryota; kingdom Metazoa; phylum Chordata; class Actinopteri; order Cichliformes; family Cichlidae; genus Pterophyllum; species Pterophyllum scalare. The sequence continues at coordinate 117,325 of JAMQGT020000958.1, forward strand.
AAGACTTTTACATAATACTGTAGAACTGTCCATTTTCTACATCACAGGCTGCAGGACCATGATGGTTACTGTGGCTGTCATCTGTTTTATTACCTTGTTTGTTTACAACTTCCCATTTAACAGTGAGAGAGGCACCTTTTGGGGCTGTAGCTATGGATGGTGGCATCGTAGCATCTTAGACCCAACAGTTACCTGCTGGTGTATATTGATAGAATACAGATAATTATTTGAACTGACTAGCGAGGGCAGGAAATGTTTATTTGTCTAGTCAACTGGTCGCACGCTTTCCTAGTCTAGTTTAATGGTTTGACTTACTGGCAAAACACTGACAATATATATAATATTGTTTTATAGTCATCAGTTGAACATGTTCTGATGTTCTGTAGTGTACTGTATAAATCATTTCAATAATAATGTATAAATTTGTTAAGAAATAAAAGAACAAAAACTGCTTTCTATAAAGAGTGACTGTTGTAAACTGCATCACAAACATGGGAACTGACTGTGCAGTATGTTTTTGGTTCACAGCCCACATCTGGGGGGCCACCAGCAGCTGTTCAGCATTTTAACCCAGTCCAGCAGCTTAGGAGCTGGAGAGATGAGCTGCTGTATAGCTGTGTGGGGAGGACAGAGACAGAGGGAGAGGAGGAGGAAACAGATTGACACGTGCCGATGGTTCCACTGATTGCGTTGAAATCAGGTCAAATCTTTGGATTGGGATAGGTGGACTCTCAGACTCAAATGCAGGCATCATCCCTGCTAAAATAGCAAACACAACAAAGAAGAAGACAAAAACACGGGCAGGGAGGGACCTGAGGCGAAGACAACATTGTGCTCTGAGAAATGGGTACCATTTTCTGAGGCAAGCAAACAAAGAGAAAGAAAGAAATCACAGACTGTTCACCAGAGGATGGAAGAGCTTTCTATTCTTTCACCACAAAGAGATCTAATTGAAAGCTATGGAATTCTCATGGCAGCTCAGATGTGCACAAGTGATGCAGCACTGGTGAAATGAGATTGCAGAATTTGACAGATGAGTTCGGTCCATAAGCAAACTAAAGAAAAAGGGAGTGAATGTGTGTGTGTATATATATATATATATATATATATATATATATATATATACACACACACACATTCACTCCCTTATATATATATATATATATATATATATATATATATATATATATATATATATATAGCCAGTAGCTTAAGATCCATTTAACAGAACCAAATACTCACCAGAGCAACAAATTCTCAAAACTGTACTAATACAGAATACAACACCAGCCTCAGATGCCATCAATTTGACAGTCAGAAGGCAATGATGACAACAAAGAGAGAACTCGTGGGAGAAGATGAACAATGATCAGAACAAAAACGAACAAACAAGCTGAATGAGGGACAAAAAAAACTGCCAAGACAAAACATCAGAAAACCATCAGTAGTTCTTCTGTCAGTTACAACTGGCAGAAATTGATTTGAATGCCATTTGACTCACCTCAGAGAGTAGCCAGGTTTGCAGAGTAAGGTGGTAAACACCATTAAGACATCAGAAAAGTTATGCAAGTTAATGAAAAGGTAAAAAGAAGCAAAATGTGGGAGATATAAACCAAGTTCTGAAAGCTAGCCACAAGTAGCTATCCTGGATATAAAAAACAGTCCAGGTTTTCCATTATTAGAACATATTCCACAGCATAAGTACAAAAGGGAAAGATTGATCCATAAATTAACTGGTTTTCATTTTTTTTTCTCATGATCAGCTTAACTAAACTTCTTATTTTATTTATCGGTTTATTTTACCTCATTAATTTCACACATTCATGCATGAAAGCAATCATCTGCAGAACCCTTTTCTATTTCATGAACTGCATGATTGCATTCATTCCTCAATTCATAGGAGCTCGTTTATACTTGGCATCAGTTAAAAACAAGATCATATGCTATTGTTGTACCCAAACTGCTATTCTTGAAATCACCCACACAACATTTCTTTTTTTAGACTGACTGAACCACAAAATAATCTGGATTTAAATAGAATCACAAGAGCATGACTAAGAACAAATAACACAATGTCTTACATAGGATTGTAAATCTTAGAGTGCCATAATCAAGCCTTGTGTAGTAGGCGAGGGCGGGGCGAGATGTGTGCGTGGAAGAAAAGCCATCATTTTCATCAAAGCAACCGCACATAAAACCAGTCATAATCACACATCAAAGAGCTAAAAATTATTTCCACTAAGCTCTTTTGAAGGGGTGGGGGAGGTAGTATACAAAACAGCAAAACAAGACTGCTTAACCATGATGAGGGTATAAGGACGTAAGTAGATATATTCATGTTTGAGGTTTTAAGATATTACATCATAGGTTTATGTAAGTGGGTTTGATTAACTGTGGGATTAAATTAAAAATCACAGGGTAACTGAATGGCATTCTGAATGAATTGGCAATATTATAGTAATGCACCATACTGTATGTCTCTCAAATGCAAATATTAACCTAAAAAATACGATTCAATGAAAAGGTAAAAAAAAAAGTAAATAATAAATTTCCACTACAAATAATGAGCGTTAAAAGTGACACCTTAATTATTTAACAATGCTCACACTCGAGTCAAATGTAGCAATACGGTTTAACATGCCAGAATTAAATCTCCCTTCCACTTTGCACTGCAGGGCCAGCTCTGCCATTTAACTTCAATTTTTAATATGAAATAATCTTAAATTTCAACAGCATAAAATGCTCTCAATTTAAAAGTTAATGAATGAATATTCTGCTACAGTTTGCTTTGATGATGGATTATTTCTGCTTTCCCGAGGAGCTTACCCACATCTGTAAATGTCCACACAGAGAAAGAGGCTCTGTTACAGTTACTATGATCAGCAGCAGACTCACAGAGTTTGAGTTTAAAAAAAAAATGTAAAAGTGACTTGTCTCTGTGGCAATTTGGTCAGTTTTGATATTTTCACTCAGGAGTGTGGCTGCTCCTCTGAGCCCTTTGCAGCAGCTGCAACATCACCGCAAAGCCAACAAACAATGCGCACAGCTGCCCTCCATAACCGTAGGATGTTGCAGACACCGGCTCCACTGCATAGCTGCAATTTTGGAAGTTGAAAGAAGAAGCTGAACGACTCACCTTTGTAAGTGATTCTGATGACATTGATCAGGCAAGTGGTTGACACACAGTAGAACTACTTCAGGGATTTTTATGCACCTCTGAAACCGGTTCATTTAATTTTTACTTTTTTTACTTTTAGTTAATGGTACTTTTCACTTTGAAACAGTGGTGCTTAGTGGCTGTTGGAACAGAACAGATCAGATCATCTCCTCCATATATACTGTCATCACTACTGCCACGGGATGGCAAGCACTGACAGTGACAGCTAGTTTCTGATTTGATTGTTGTTTGCACTGCAGACTGCTTCAAGATATAATGCTAAAAATTAGAAGAGAGGAATTCACTGGGGATGTCAACAACACTAGAGGCCAACTTCAAGCCAGTTGCACAAGTCACCATCAAGTGTGGGATTTACCAAGGAGATGCTCTGTCCCCATTGCTGTTCTCCATAGGCCTGAACCCCCTCAGTCAGATCATTAACAAGACTGGCTACGGAGACCAACTACAGAATGGAGCAATCATCAGCCACCTCCTCTACATGGATGACATCAAGCTGTATGGCAGGAGGGAATGAGACATTGATTCAGTGATCCACACCACTAGGATCTACAGCAATGACATTTGGACTGAAGAATTGTAGTTGGATGGAAACGAAGAGAGGGAAGGTAGACAGAACTGCAAGGACTGCACTACCAGAAGGCAATGTTGCAGACAATGAAGACAGCTACAACTACCTTGAAATCCCACAGGCAAATGGGAATCATGAAGAGGCCGTTAGTAAAGGTGCAACCGCCAAATACCCGCAGAGAGTAAGGCAAATCCTTAGGAGTCAGCTGAATGGGAAGAACAAGATCCGGGCAATCAACACCTACACCCTGCTGGTCATCAGATACCCTGCTGGGATAATAAGCTGGCCAAAGGAGGAGACAGAAGCCACTGACATCAAAACAAGAAAGCTCCTTACCATGCATGGAGGGTTTCACCCCAAATCAAGCACCTTGAGACTGTACGCTAAGAGGAAGAAAAGAGGTCGTGGACTACACAAAGATGGTCACAACTGATCATGTGCTTAGTGAGTACCTCAGGTAGCAGAAACCTGAAAAAGAGGAGCAAGAACAGGAACCAGCATAGAAGGACAGACGAGTGCATGGTATGTACCATCAGCAGATAGAAGAACTGACTGATATCAAAAACTCCTACCAATGGCTGGACAAACTTGACTTAAAGACAGTACAGAGGCACTAATTATGGCAGGACAGGAACAAACTCCAAGAGTGGGAGAATGGCTCCTTCATATTCCAGGAACAACATCGGAGATCTCTGTTCAGAAGAGCGCAGTCCTATAGGAGCAGCTAAGATACTGCGCAGGACCCTCCAGCTTCCAGGCCTCTGGTGGAGGACCCGAGTTTAGAGGACAGAGACCGCCTGCAAGGCAAATGGGGATTTTTAAAAATTACTTCCTGCATTGATTAATGTAATTACTGAAAGAAAAAAAGATAATGCATAAGTGCAAATGCATTTTTCACTGTCATGATCAAATCTCAATAGGGAATAATTTTAAGCATGAAACAACAGTGTCCTATCTTTTTTTTAAATAAATGATGTAGTTTTTAGCTCAGTCAGTCCAACAAGTTGACTTCTGTGACTGATTTGTTTAGTAAAGAAAAACTCTAATATTTTACCTTATCTGTATTAAGAGTTGACTATAAATTTGAGTTACAAACGGTTTTAACTCTGAGGCTACTGGTTAGTCCTGAGGAAATAATTATTATTTAGCAGTTTTATAGCAAATGAGAAACCTTGGTTTTCCATCTTGTCTAATAGGAAGACAAAACTATCTCCTCAGCAAGGCAATAGAGAGGGTTCTTCCAAAGTCCACCAATCTTCACAGAATGAAAGTTCACATCTTTGAATCTCAAAGAGAACATGTCATGAGTGGAGCAGACATATGGCAGCACCGAGTGAAAGTCATGAAGTATCTGCAGCCCCCATCTTGAAAGGAAAAGCAATTCCACTGATCCCTCAGGCAAAAATCCCCTACCTTCTTGAACCTGCTGAAGTAGTGGAAGAGAAAGAAAGAGAAAGGCCTGAAGGCAAAAATAGATGGACAAGAAGGAATGTGCCTGACAGAGAGAGTAGGCAGGGAGGTCATCTGGAAGGACTGTAGGATTGGCACAAAGCCTGTCCAAAAACAATCCACGGTAAAACCTTGAGGACTTCAAAGACCCTGGAGTTCTGAAGAATTAAGTTGGATAATAGGAAGCTGGGGAGAAGCGCAAGGAGAAGAGCATCCAAAGAAGAATGCTGAATTGGCTAGATGAATTCATCCTTGACCACTATGAGAGAAAGATCATCAGAACATACAGCCAGGAGCAGCAGGGGGGCTGCCAGTTCTACCCAAGTTACTCAACATCATACTAACAATAACATTTTGTATCTCTATCCATCTCTTGTTTCTCATCCCTCCATTTATACTGTGCTGTTTAAACACTTCAGTCTTCAGCTCTGCTCTCTTCTTTACCACAGCAAAAAAAGTTTTGCTTTTTATATCCAATGACTCAAGCTGAAAGAAGAGAGTAAAAATGGGAGATATGGCTCAGACATGACAACCAGATAGAGCATCAAAAGACACTTTGATATCTTTAGGGAGGAAAAGTGCAAAAAGGAAGAAGTGCTCAGAATTAACAAGAAGACAATGAAAGAAACATGTACTATAAAGTGTACAACTGCCTGTAGCAATGACCCTTTTGACCACTTTGGTCAGAACAAAACATCAGCCTGTAAGTACTATATCTTGTGACAAAATCTCAACTGCAATAACTTTAGTAATAATATTAATTATGATAAATCAACTTGATATCAAGGAAAATGAGTGGACACACATTATAAGAGAAATGTGCATCCAGTTCTCACACAGAGCTTCATACACCCAAGAACATCTCTCCACTATCAATAAAAAGCTAGGCTTGTAGGCTATTGAAGAGCCAAAACACCCAGTACCATCAGTAGACAGCTGGGTCATCTAAATCCTAAAGACTCCATGGAGACCAACCCTTTCCAAGCGTCACCAAAAATCCATTACAATCTCACTCCTCTGTTGTCAAATCAACACTCAAATCATTTCACATTTACAGCCCTGTTACATTGTGCTGTGCGCACAAATATGTTTTCATCCGGATTAAAAGCAACACCTCAAAGCTTTCAAACTAAAACAGGGTCAGCAGATTTTTTTTTTTTTTTTAAAGACTTCATTTTATGGATCAGAGCAGTGTTGAAATGTGCCGGACGTTATGCACTTAAAGAAAAAAAAAGATATAGTACAGATATGGTCTAATTTCAAGCTTGCTGTTTTCTTTCTTCTTATACTTATTATGCCCCTGTTATGCTTGGCCTTCAATTTTAACATATATTTTAAACAATATAGGCCATCCAGTAAAACAGGTAAACAAAGGTCTCCTGTTGATCCACAAAGTGCAGGTGTGGACCTCCTTTTCCATTATGCATAAACACACTCGGTGTCAAGCTGAGAACATAAGCAGGCAAAGAGAACTGAAAATGTAAGTAAAGTTTCAAACTGCTTCTAAATACTGATCAGAATTTTAAATGCTTAGAAAGATTAATTTTACTAGTTAATTAAAACAATCCTATTCCCTGTTTTCTTGTAAAGGTAAAATTTTTAAAAAGGCACTTAATCAAGGGCTGAACCAGTGTTATATCTATGCATAACAGACAACTTAGCAAGAACCAATTTTAAATTATATCTTTATGTAGTTTGTTATTAGCGGCCAGTTGAAAAAATACAAAATTTGTTCCCATTTCTTTAGTTGATTCTACAAAAAATGCCAAAGATAACACATATCTCAGCATGGTGTGCAGGGTGTCCTGAAAGTCATGTCCTGACACAGGACCTGAGAGATGCATCTGGTCCTTCAGTTTATCCATCTACAGTTCACTGTTCTCCGAAGCCTCATCAGAAATGGTCTCAGTGGAAGGCTGGCTGTGAAGAAGCCATTCTTAAGGAAGGGAAACCGGGAGAAAAGGCTGAAGTATGCCAAAAAACACAAGAAGCGGACTGAAAATCTGTGGCAACAGGTCTGATGGAGTGATGCATCCAAATTTATATCTCATTGTTGAAGCAGTGTGGGATCGTGTTGACAAAACAGAACAAAATCTCAAGTAGAGCTTTGAATGTCCTTCAAAAAACCTGGAGATCTATTCCTGAAGACTACTTAAAGAAAGATGCCTCAGAGAGTTCAGGCTGTGTAGAAGAATAAAGGTGATCATACCAAAATATTGATGGCCAATGCAGCAACCATAAACTAGCTTTTAAGAATAAAATGTGTCTGCTCAGGTTCTGCAGATAACAAAGTGTAGAAATTACTTTATTAAAAAAATTTCCAAATATTCTGTCACAGTATTTACCGATCTTACCATGATCTTCAATCATGACATATATTACAACATACAACATATTAATGTATCTGTAGCATCAGTAGAGCCTCGAATTTTACTGAAAACTCTTGCAGCTAACTAAACTGTCATTGCAAAATAAAACACCATCATCTTGTCAAATACTTGAGTGCTTCACCAACTCAGTTTACCCAAATTGTGCTTTCTGTTGTTATCTTAAATTTTCTGCTTTCTTCTATATTAACATACAAAAGCAAAACAGGCACACCAGGTCGGAGAAACAACCCCAGTCTGGGTACCAGACTAATATCCAGGCCACAGCAGGAGTAGCAGGCCAGGGGCACTCACTCTCTCTTTACTGCATCATGTTTGACCTTCAGCCTGCAAAGTACCCGCTCCCTCACGTTCACCCTTGGGGACCGACAAACAAAAATAGACTGCAGTCTGACACATGCAAACATATCACTACTATACACTTGCATGCACACTGTATGCACATGCATTACATAAAACACGCACGCTCACACTCACTTTACTTCACACTTTTCAAGTCCTCCATCCTACTATCTTTAGTCCCTGATGTTTCAGCTGCACTCTGCACTTAGGGTTGTCTTTCTTTATGGTCCTATATATAAATGAGTTGCACTATCAAACACATCACGCTCAAGTGGGACAGAAAGTGTCCATGAGAGCAGTTTTACTTTTCACATACTTACAGCACTCCATCAACGCTATACTGCTAATGCACTGTTAAGAGGGTGACTGTTAACATTTTTGTTGTGCCAACTGGATGGCCTTTATATTAAAAGAAAAAGAAGTTTAAACAAAATTAGAAGCAATACTCATGTTACCAAGGGTTAAAGTGGGTCATAATTCTCTGGAACAGCATTCTGGCACCTTCAGTTAATGAGTAATTAAATCTGATAAGCATTTTAATACATAATGAATATAAAGCAAGTTCATTTTTCATGTGCTGCTGCCTGATGTACTTTCCAGCTGATGTCAGGGAGATACTCAGCAAATCCGAAAGCAATGTCACCCCACGGGGTCTGCCAGCACACTCGTATGCATCCTTTTCCCTTCTCCTTCCCTTCATGCATTCATGATGCAAATGTTAATAAAGCCGCAGTCGCATTACTTCAGCATGTCTCCATTGAGCTCACACTATAGAATGGGTGCAAAAACAAAATTTTTCTTTTGTTTTTCTTTTCTCGTAATTTTAAGTGCAGCTTTTCAAACAGCTCAACAAATATCAGCAAACACACAAGTGGTCTCTGTGCAGGTTGGCACACACTGTGTCTGTTAGCTGAAGGTGTGATAACTTCACTCTTAGGCTTGATGGGGAGTAAAATAGAGAGATTATTTTCAGAGGTAAGGACTGCTCAGCTAAACAAATACATAAATACATAAAAACGATACACAATACACTAATGTTGGACCACTGAAGTGCAAGCTGTCTATGTCTCACACTTATGCTCATTGTTAGGTCGGGTCAGGTCAGGTTAGCAGTAATGAATATGAATTTAAGCTGACAAAGCTCTTCAATATCACTTACCAAATTTCAGATTTGTACTTTTTGACAGCTAAGGTTTGAAAAGGAGCTGTGCTAGCTCTCTGAAGAATGTGTTTGGCTATATTTACAAGTCAGTAAACCTCAGAGTGACAGCAGCATGTCAGCTGATCACAGACTAATCCACTGAAAACACTGAGGTGCATTTTTCTTCCAAAAACTTCCCAACAGAGAGCTAGTCCCAATGACATCTGGTGTCAAGTGTCCTGCAGATTATTTAGTGCAATGTGGACATTTCTGGAAAAACAGTACTAGGAATCAGAATCAATATACACCAAAATGCATGCAATGTAGTACTGTCATTTCCCCTCACTGGGTGTGTAGGTGCACAGCTCTAGTCAATTCAAATTTACTGACAGCAGGTCCAGTGTTTAAATAGATAAAAAGAAAAATTACATGTAGAAACTACAAATTAAAAGTATTTAAAAAAAACTACGAGTAGATCCATCAGTCCCTCACAATCCCTTTTAAATAATCTATTTAATTTTTTTTTCTTATTTAAACAAAGTTTTCCATACGCTGCCTTGTGTTCACTGGAGAACGGTTTCACAAAAATCTATACTTCTAAATACTGTAAGATACAAAATGATGTTATTTCTCACATTAACACTGTAACAATACACGGAACCGCTGCCAAATTCTAAGTTTTGTTTTTTTCTGCTCGACTTTATTGCTTTGGAAGAATAAACTTTCTCAAATGTATTTGTAAAATGTTCCTTTCCATTATTTTAGGGAACCAACCCTTCAGGGCATTTACTACCTGATGTAGTTTAGTTACTTAAACTGTACCTCCAACACTTGGGAGTCCTGTTCATGGTCACTCGAGGTCTAACACTGAATTACTGTTTAGCATGATTTTGCCCCATGAAGTCTGAGGCTGATATCTGTGGAGCTGCTAAATGCTCCACGACTATGTTCACAGCTAGAAACTGACTTTGATTGTCCATTTATTTGGTGCTGCTCCTAGAGCAATTTCAGTGGCAACTCATAATACTCTGTGGGTAGGTTAGTATCAGTAACACATAAAACATTATGTAACATTTAACCCATTGTTAACATAATTAGATTGATTTAGTGTGGCTTTGGCCTCTAGCTGACGAGATGAATTTAGATTAATCCTGTAACAAAAGTGGTTTGGGTTTCTACTGCCTGCAAGATAAGAACATTTTGTTTGGTGTTATATTGAGCTTGCAGCTGGTACTTGCTTGATTGCACTAGTTATGGACTGAGGAGTGCTCAGTCTGACAGCAGCAGGAGCAGCGATGAAAGCTTTGCTCTGTGCTGATTAGGCCTGATATACGCTAGGCACTATGAGGGACAACTCATGACGGCTCCCCTGACTTCTGCCTTCATAAGCACAGAAACTCCTTTGCCTTGTTAATTTGCCCACACACTCCCTCACTCCTGTATACACTTGCTTTCTGTGGGTGCTGTAGAGCAGATAGTGAATCATGTCAAAATTAGCAGCTGCACTAACCGCGCAGTGCACAGGGTGAACACTAGGACGTTCTCTCTGATGCTGAAAAGCATTAGAAAACTATGAAATACCAAACTGGATCCTTTGTATGAGCAACTGAAACACTTTGTGAAGATCTTTAAAGCGCATCCAAAGTTTTGATCCCAAAGTTTGTTTTTTTTTAAACACTTAGCAAACAACAACCACTAGCCCACAGCTTAGATGAAGAATCTAACATTATAAATGACACATGCTGAATGATAAACAAAGCCCGTTTGGTATTTTAATTGAAACAGATGATAGGAGTGGTATGCACGATCATTTAAATCATAAAGTGTCATAGTGAAGCCCTGTTTTAATCATGACACTTCATTTTAATTAGTAAATTAATAATAAACCCAAGGATTAGTGGAGAAATGGGGCTGATCCAACCAGGCCTTAGCTGATCTTCCTAAAAAAAAAGACACACACACTTTTAAGGGACCTCTCCATTTCAGCCAAAATCTGGTCAGGAGCACAAAATACTGCAGATAAAAGAGAAAGTGTGTAACTAGGTTTTACTTACTTTTCACTAATGCAGAAGAAAGGAAAAGGCTTTTACAGTGCGCTAAGAGCTTCTTATAAATATAGAGGTAAATGTCTCTCTCTCTATCCGTCTCTCTTCTTCTAAAAGAGCACAGTGTGATTACAGAAACAGCCCATCCCTTCTACATGCAGGCCTTTGAGAACAGAAACAGAAGGTAATGTCGGAGCTGGGAGAAAGCCAAGAGCCCAAAGACACAAAAATGTAGGTTGCTATGTTCCTGCTCTTCACCGAGAACGTTGACAACACATTTAGATAAGTTTACAGCAGTTAGGCAAATGCTGAAATTTTCTAAATTTAAAATGATTTACAGATTGTGTGTGTGCAGTGTGTCTGTGTGTGTGTGTAAAATAAAAAAAAAGCACTGCTACAAACCAAAAACAACCTCATAAAAATCCATGTTCATGTGCAGAAAATATCACACCCAACTTGTTTTTTTTTCTTCATATCTCTTTGTGCCCTCATTCTGAAGGTTTAAATAAACCTCAGAAAGTTCTATATTTAGCGTAGCTCATTTAATTGAAACATATGGAGAACGCTCTATTGACAGGGTCTGACTGAAGGGTGTGTGGGTGGCATTTCCACTTAAAAGCCAGAGTGTGAATCGTAATGAAGTGAGGAGGCAAAACGAAAAGGGAAGGGAAGGGGGGGGGGTGGATTCGATCGCTAGGAGCATTGGGTGTACGAACAGCAAACTCACAAAGCAGGAGTGATTCATTTAAAAGGATTTGGTGCATGCGCCAGATTTAGCCTCTCTGCTTTGCATTTATATACATAAAGAGGATAAAAAAAGACGGCTAAGGAGAGGCACAGAAGGGGGGTATTTAAAGGAAGTAAGACAGGAAAGAAAGTTAGCAGGCAAGTTTGTAGATTGTGATCGGAAGACGGAGAGCTCGATAGCTTTGGGAGACTGAAAAAACGGACCTCACAGAAAAGAGTCACGGAGAAGACAGGAAAATGTAAGGATGCCAGCTGGAAGGATGGAGGGATGATGGGGCAGCATAACTGGATTACAGGGCAGAAAATTAAAAGTATTTTCTTTGTATCCTCCTCCAGAAAATATGATCCACAGATACCAAGTATTCCTATTCTACTGAGCTACGAGAAAGACAAGGCCTTTACTGAATATACACAGTATGTGTGCATAGATCCACATGCTTTTATCCGTGTCTGCATCATGCATGTAGGTTTTTGTATGAGGCCTATAACATGAATAACACACTGCATAAGATGATGGCTGAATGTTATGCACAACCACATGGACCAAGTCAGAGTATGGCTCATGATTCTGTGCCTGTCATGTTGTAATCTGCTGCTCTGTGCACTCGTGTTCCCTGGCAAACAAACAGCAACATCAGGTGTGCATATGCGGCTGAGCAATCAGCAGCGCAGCTTGAGACCGTGACTGGACTTCAACAGACAGGATGACAATCTCACACGTGTTGCTGGGTTTTAAGTCTCGGATGGGCTGACACACTGAGCGACATGACTCAAACGTGCACAAACACCAAGTCACACAAACAAAGACACGGCCCAGATAGTGCGTTTGCAGCGGCTCACCCTGTGCAAGTCCTGTTCGAACACGGCTTCGTGGACGCTGCATGCAAAGAGCGCTGTGGGAAGGTCACTCAGATCCATCATCTCCTCTGCCATGCCGTCTTGATCGCTCTCCCCAAATACCATGTCCTCTTCCTCTTCCTCATCCTCTTCGGGATCACTGCTGTAGGCCTCTGAGCCATTGCTCCATGCCTTAGAGCTCTCCCGCAGCATTTTAAAGGCTTTTAGGAGGCTGCTGACAGACAGGTGGGGATGACAGAGGATGTGGACTGGGAACAGGGGAGATTTTGGGATTGTAATTTGTAAGTTGATGAAGCTGGCTTGATGTGTGTGTAAAAAGTTAGGATAGTATGAGGTGATAGTGAGATGCAGGTATTTAAATAGGTATTAGTGATAGGATTGAAAGGAAAAAAATAAGATAAAGAAAAGCAGAATAAATGGGGTAAATCCAAAAAGTCTGAATCTCAGTTCTCAGTTCATTTGTATCTTGGGTGTGGAAAATATACCATCTGCTCCTAGTCAAATTTCATTACCAAATATTTTATTAATAATAATAATAATAATGCCTTAGACTTATATAGCACTTTTCACGGTACTCAAAGCGCTTTACAATTCTGTGCACCATTCATTTACACCTCAATCATACTTGGTGGTGGTAAGCTACTAATGTAGCCACAGCTGCCCTGGGCAGTCTGCCCCTTCGACCACCACCGACCACACAACCACATTCACACTTAGGCAATGTGGGTTAAGTGTCTTAACAGCTTTTAAAGCTGATGCTGGGAGCAACAGTATCCACCATATTTGACCCCAGTTATAAATAATTTCTTGAATCAAAAAAGAAAAAAAATATATTTATTTCACTATTAAAGAAAACTAAGAAAACCCACAAAAAAAGAAACAGAAATTTTTCAATTATCAAAAAAGTCACTGATCAGTTTTCTGATGCTTGACTTGCAAAGTATTTCACCAATTATTTTTGCATGAAAAATAAAAATTACATTAAAGAAAAGCGATGGATGGATGAATTGATGGATGAATTGATGGATAGATGGATGAATGGATGGATGGATGGGAAGCCTGATCATTTGAACGTTCCACTCACACGCGCTTTGGACAGAGTGCCATCTAGTGGCATAAATATATACCACTAGATGACACTTCACATCAATATTTTAAGCACAATAAAAAATAGAGTCTAAAAAAACCAGACGGCTTCCAGATATTGAGAATAACGACGAGGAAGTTAGTTTAAACATAATTTTCCTGTAGTAAGGCCCAGACGGTGAAAAAAGACGGCAGTGAACCGGTAACATCGCCTCCCTGTTATTTAAGTGGTCTAAGAGGATCGTGACATCAAAATTTGCCTTGCGTGTACGCGGAGGAAACCCCTGGATATTACGTAAAGCTGGTGCAAAAATTGCGCCAAATCATTTTATCCTAACGATTCTGGCGTTAAAACACTTTGTTATCGACGCCAAATGTTGTTTTTAAGCTTCGGCAACGCTCAAATTTTACACAAAAGTTATCACACAAACATTGTCGCGCACACTGGGGATGAAGTTACTGTTTTAATTTTCCTCACTAATCGGTTCCCGTGCAAACATTTCCACTCACCTCACTACTGTCAGCGAAAGCGACCGAAACAACCCATTGCAAGCGGACTTACATTCGGATTTTTCCGGTGACTTTGTTAAATGCAACAAATAGAAGCTGCTCGTATATATTTTGAGGCTGCTGACGGATGCGTGGGTGTTTGTTATTACTGGATTATTTGACTCTGATGCAGCCTACTTCCAGAGCCAGGATCCGCAGGTGGGACCAATGAAATGCACGGGCATGCTCGCAGCGACCAATCAGGCTGCAGCAAGGGGAGGATGCTGCTCTTCAAGATTGGTGGCGACCAAGCAGCAAAGTGGCACAAAGTGCGCTGCTGTAAATGGGTTTAGGAATTTGACAAGGACTTCTCGGACTCAGATAAGTCAGTAAGAGGATCGCTTTGTCGTATCTCCTGCTTGAGTTAGTTGAATGTCTACACATTTTTAATGTTTCTAGAATGAATTACAGTGATTGCTCTGGATCTACCTGTTGCTCAGTCAGGATTTTGTTTTTAACTAGTGAAATGTAGCGTTTTAAAGATTTTACAACTGTTGTCAATTCACATAAGGCAACGTGTTTTCTAAGCCACATAAGTATTTCTCACACAGCAAATTGTATGCTGTCATAAGGTAATAATGGTGTTTTATGGCCTCAGATCAAAGCCAAATATAGACACTGATATACATTATATGGACAAAAGTATTGGGCCACCATTCATTCCATTCTAAATCCACAGGGATTAACATGGAGTTGGTCTCACCTTTAGCTATAACAGGTTTCAGTTGTTGTGGGAAGGTGTTCTGCATGGTTTGGGTGTATGTCTGTGGAAATTTTTGCCCATTCATCTAGAAGAGCATTTGTGAAATCAGACGCTGATGTTTGATGAGAGGTCCTGGCTCACAAACTACATAGTTCATCCCAAAGGTGTTCAGTGGGTTTGAGGTCAGGGCTCTGTGTCAAGTTCTTTGGCATCATATTCATCCAACCAACCTTTATGGACCTTACTTTGTGCGTTGGTCATACTGGAACAGAAAAGGGCCTCCCTCAAACACTTCCCACAAAGTTAGAAGAACAGAATATCTCAGACTGCATGGCTAGGTATACCACTACTTTTGTCCATATAGTCTAGATAAGTCAGAACTGCCTGGCCATGTTTGAAGAGTGACATCAATGTAATTTTAAGTTCACTAATGTGAAGAGTTGTAGCCAACAAAGAGCTGAAAATGTATCAGAAAACCCATAAAGCACAACTCTGATCAAACAAATGCTGCATTACATTAACTTTATAACACAAGAATACATACCACGCTCCCAATTTCACCAAAAGACAGCATTAATGATCACCTGAATAACCACATACATGAACGAAGGGTTAAAGCATCTAGCCCTTGTGTAGCTGTTTTAATAACACTGATGAGATGCAGTGATCCATGTGCAGATGGCAAGTGTCGAAAAGTGCCATTTATGAACCAATCACTCCATGCAATGATAAAATTACATTTGACAAGACACTGTGCAAGAGAAACTAACTACAGTTATTTATAGATTTTAGGTGCTATCAGAAACTACCTGGTGCTGAAAGGGACAACCAAAAAGCATTTTTTGTACTCAGACATGACACCCATTTTTATCACTAATCTTAAGATACTATTTTTTTCCAATTCCCTGATATCAAATTACTCCCACTATACTTTTGATTAAGACACACGCTGACATATTGCAGATGCCTTTTAATAACCGGTGTCCTACAGAAATGTCACCTACTTGCATTTTGTAGCTATTACCCAATTTATAAACCATCCAGTTTAGAACCAGATTTAAAGGCACATTAAGAACTTGTTGTAAGAGAAGATTAATAAATATGTTGTAATAAATTAAGACACTTGCAATGCAGTGTTAAGTCATATTAAGAAAAGCAATGATGCAATACATCAATGCAACGCTAGGAACAAGGGAATGCGGAAAACTATTATTGGAAGACAGCTGGAAGCAAATATTTAAAACCAAAGTCTTGATTTATAAGTCTTCTGAGAAGCTACATTACAACAATGGTTGATAAACAGCCATAATTTGAGCCCTCTATGGAAGAACAGATCACTGTACAGCCCCATTAATGAGTGAATGGGAACAAAAAAGCTAAATATTCATGTGTGCTCACGAGGTATCCGAGATGACATCAAGTATAAGGTATGTAGCTTCAAGGTGCAAAATTGTCTCTGTCGTCTCTGTTTCCCAAGGGAATTTTGCAAATCCACTAAAACAGTCGACATCTTCAGGTTTCTTCTTCTCATTTCTGTACTTAATACAGCTGACATCTTCTTAAAAATGAAAGCTTTCCAAGGATGCGCACAGGAGTGTAAGGCAGTAAGAGAGACGGATAGTTATTAGTGGGACGGAAGTGGCCTTTTTAGGTCCTTCGGTGTTGTTAATTTTTGGATAAATCAAGAATCAGGAGCTGCACTCATTTTTAATCTTTCTTCATGCCAGGATGGTCATGTGATGCATCAGTGGATCTAGGTCCAAGTGGTGGCGTTTCCAGGTTGACTGGGAGAGTAGCAGGAGCCACTCCATTGTTGTTGACAAGAGTCCCATAGGAGAACGAACCACTATAATCTGGCTGAATGACCAGGCCCTTGTCGTGAATCGCTGGGACACCTGATAATGGAACGGATACGAGAAGGTTCTTAAAATAAGTTCAGAAGAATATCCGCAGAGGTAAAATACCCTTGTAGTTTTAAATCTCAAAAGATAGAATTTAAGGTGTTTATGTATTTATACAAACCATTGCTCATATTCATAGAGACATAAGGTTCAAATATCTTGGCCTTTTTCTTGGTTTTGGTGATGAGAAACACCCCAAGGAAGCACAATGCAGATCTGTACAAGGCAAAAAATAATATTTTATGAATTTAAAATATACAAAGTTCTACTGTTTTTCAAACAGATACTAACATATGTCTGCCGAACATCTTTTCATTAAGTTTATTAGTATTTAGTTACAATATTTTAATAGTTCTTTTTCACAGTAGATATTTGAACAAGTGGCCCTGTCCTATTCAAGTGTCCTAACAAGCCTAAAGACAGCATGCACAACTGCAAGGCCCTGAAACTGGAGCAGTCACAAGTCTAATGTAAGAAAAAAAAATGCTCAGGATGAATGATTACTCACCCCAACAAAAACATGCAGATGTGAAGAATATTTTCCTTCATAAACTCTGAGTAAAACACAGCTCCTGAAAACCAGAAAAGAGGAAATCTCTAATGACTCTGATACTGTAACTCTAAAAGGCGTGTAGCAGAAGTAAAGCAGAAATGCACTGCCTATTGTACAGGTAATGAGCTGCGCATACAGGTTAATCTGGCTGAAAACAATGGAGAAACCAGCACCAAAGAAGGACATGACTCACCACCTAAGACGGCCAAGAAAGTGGAGAAGATGTAGTTGACACTCGCAATGAGAGAGGAGTCATGCAGCTTACAAGCTTGGGAGAGAAAACTAGTGAGAGAGTAACAAACAAAACAGTGGCGCCTTAATTATGTTACCGACTGGGTTAAAATGAAAACCAGTAAAAAAAAAATAACTAGCAATCAACTGACACAAGTTCACCTGGCTTGGAAGATCGCTGACGCCACCATGCACACAAACATGACGCTGAAGATCGGGTAGTTAAGCTGCATGGTGTCTTTGATGGTGAGAACCAACATGCTTGACACAGCCTTCACTGTAATAACCGTAACAGAGCCTGTGTGCCCAAAATACAATTAAATACAGAACAATCCAAGTAAGCAAGTAAAGGCAACATGGAACAACAGCTTTGGTGCCTTTTAAACATCCAAAACATGGTAATGTTTCCAGCAGCTTGGCCAGAAATTGTTTGGCTTCAATGCAGGACACTCACCCAGCAGTGCAACCAGCAGCAGAATAATAACGAGGTAGTTAGCACGGCGCCGTTTGTAGAAGTATAAAAGCAGGCAGAACGTGATAATCTCCAGGAGCTGTCAGTTAGAATAATAGCAAGAATAAACCATTAAAAAAAATGAAACAATAGGACAATTAATCTTACAGCCAGAAAAAAAATGTGTATGCTGAATACCAACAAAAGGGATCAAAAGGGCTGGAAATGTTTCTGCGTTCAGTGAAAGTTTGTGGAATATAATTAATGTGCAAAGGGAAGACCAAATTAAAAAGGAAACTACAAAAGAAACACAAGATACAACAGCCCTGCAGTAAATGCCAAATTGGTGGAGCTTGTCATGTCTGGTTATTACTGGTACTGCTTACAGATCATAATGGCAACATTGTCTGTGTAGCCACTTTTCAGATGTGACTCCATCCGTCTATGTGATTTTTTTTTTTTTTTACAAAGCTGAATATCTGTTTCCAGCATTGATGTTGTTTTTACACAACAATGTTGAAAACTTGAGTAAATGAAAAGGATCTTACCATATACAGGAGAACATGCCAGGCTACAAGGTGCTTCACAGTGTTCAGTGCTGTTAGTTTTTCATGAGAGTTTGGTCCAAATGACACGAAAAGGTATGTCCCTCCTATAACAAGGATGTAGCCCAGGAAAACGAGCCCATACTGCTCTGAAATATCACAAAGTGAAAAGTCAGCATACTTGGAATTAAAGACGTTATGTACCCTGTACTGGACAAACTCTTTGGCTATGCAATTTCAGTCAGTAGAGCAGCAAGAGGAAGCTGCAAGTATTTGCATAAAATGGCACAATTTTCAGTTATTTAAATGATAGTCAGTGCAACTGCACAGTCAAGTGTTTATTCTGGACTTACTTGCAAAGTCCTTCGGTTTCAATTTCTCACGCAGGAAAATAAAGCCCAAAATTGAGCTTGCTGAAAAACAGTTGTTAAAGGAACAAGGTGAAGTTTCATTCTAACATTTCTTTTAATATGATGCCATTCTTTGGGTTGGTTAGAATATTTATCTGTAAATATGACTGGCAATACATTTCTGAACATGGAGTAAATACTCACTCAGGACCGACACAGCATTGAGAGGGGCTACAATAGAAAGAGGAGCAAACGCATAAGAGACAAAGTTTGCTAACTCCCCAAGACAGGTAAATACAAAACCTGACCACCAGGTTTTAGTGCGATAGAAGGCACGCTGATCCTTTGCTCCTGCTAACTTCACGTGGCTGTGTTTCTGCAAGCAAAAAAAACATGCAGGTAAAACACAGCTGTGACAGAGCACAAACAGGAAATCTACAGCAGCACACTTCTTCCACATAATATAACAACCCTGTAATGAGAAACCATTGCCCAGAAGCTATGTTGATGGAAAACATTGACATATGAGGGCATGACTCACACAGGACATACACAGATAACGGAACTATTTCTATAGATGGGATATAAGACAGATTTGGTTTTTAGAGAAGAAGGAGCCATGCACCTGAATGGTCAAAGAAATGCTGACAAGCACATTCCCAAAAATTGCAAGTAAAGTCCCAATGAGGTTGTCCTAAAAAGAAAGAGGAAAACATTTATTAAATTTACTCAGATTCAACACAATGATGAAATACATATGCAAACAGTAGCTCACTTTATTAAAGCATAATTACCTGCGAAAATTCAAATATATAAAACCGGATGTGTTGGCGTTTTTGCCGACAGCAAACGTACTACGTGTCTGTCAAGCCAGATAAAATGAGACTTTAAACGAATCTAGATAAAGCACACCAGGCAAAAGGCCTAGACGTCGTAGAAATTGTTAATCTTGATCAGATGAACAATATTTGTGCTAAAAACCACTCATAGCACCACAACCAAAAAGGAGACCGACAGGGAGTGCCATAAATGCGATACGATTACGCCCTGTCAACACTTATAAAACAACAACAGGAAACACTGACTTTGTCTCTTCACTTTTGTTACTCAATGAATTTTTTTTTATCTCGAAAATAGCACCGTGGTACGCGTTTCGACACCTTTTTAATAAAGGAAACGGTAAACCTGCAGTATTAACAGACAATTGAAAAGTAAACTACTGTTTCTCACCGTGTAGGATACTCCTTCCATATCTGTTAAATTCAGACGGGTCCTCAGAAAAATACCACAAATTTCACCTTATCCCGTTTCTTCTGATTTGACGGAAAGTACCTATCACTCATTTTTCTTTGTATGCATTTTTCTTGTTGTTGTTATCCCTGCACACATGAAGACACCATCTTTGAGACGAGGAGCATCTTATTTCCGGATTGACTTCACCTGTCTAGGCTGCGTTCTGACGCAAGAACCTCTAAACCACGTCACCGCGCACGCTCGCAGCTTTTCTTTACAAACTGGATGAGGGTGCAGCCGATAGTTAAGGCGTGTCTGGCGCTTATCATATGTATTGACATTTAACTTTTTTTTTTATTCTTATTGTCTTTTTATATAGCTGTTCTTGTTATTTGTTGTAGTCCAGCAATTTGTCAGCAGTACCTTGTGAGAACACTAGGGTGTGCCATTGAGTTAAGATGGGGCAATGGTGCTCAAATACCAGTACATTCTTTCATTTTTGATTTAGAGCAGTGCCACACATCCAGTGTAGTATGTAATGTCCTCCTGAGACTTTATGTCCTCTGTAGTGGTCACAAAACAAGATATACTGAAAGATACTTTTTTCCTTGATTCTCAGGAGGAAATATCCATTACAAACTATGAGGTAACCTATTCATCTCTAAAATGATTTGTAATGGAAAACAACCTGCCAAAAAGATCTAACCATGCCATCATACAGTCTTATGATCATGACTAACAGTGATGGTATGTTTTCCGTTTTCTTTGTGTCATCGCAACAAGGAAGGAGCGACAGCACCGTACGTCAGTACTTTTGTACTTTTTATAAAAGTAGCTTTGATAAAAAAACAAAACAAAGGTAGGTCAAGGGTGTGAGCTACTGTTTTAACAGTCAGGAGAGGGTTTTTTTTAAATATTTGTAAAGGAGATTCAGATCATTTAAGAAACTGATGAATCATATACAAGATTGACAGAAAAAAAAAACTGTGGTAACTCCAGACATTTGGTGAACAAAGTTTTCCATGCATCTTTGCTTTTCAATTAATGAACTCTAACCTAAACTAAACATAGCAGCAAAAATTACAGAGTCATCAAAGAAAGTTAAGACTTTGATTTGATATTTATATTCTCATTATTTCCCCAATGATAACTTTAGAATCGTGATTTAAGCACCAAGATAATTAATAATTTTTAAACCCTGTAATTAGACTTATGCCTTTCATTTAATTTGCTAGCCAGCAGGGGGAGGGAAACACCACATCTATGGGAACTTTACAGTCATTTGATGTTTAATTGCATTTAACTGTTTGCTTAATATCATACTGTAAATACCTGAATACATGAAACAGAAAATAAAAATACATTTCTGGCAATCTTCCCCTTGCACTTCTGACAGTTATACTACAGGAACATTTCTTAGTCATTTTCTTCCATTCAAAAACATTGATTTATTTTTTTGTTGTAACTTTAAATTGCCAGATTATATTTTTTATTCCTTGGCTACATTTGAACGCCCTGAACTGAAATTAATGAAGCCGCCCTTTTCTCCAGGAAAGCACAGAAGATTATGATGAACTCCACTGAAAACAGCTGCACAATTGTAGGGCATGCTGTGCACGTTCTTTTGGTGGATTATTATTGCATGAGTTCACATCTGTAACTCATGCAGGCATTGTAGACAGCAGCACATTAAAGTCTGTAGTTAAAACATTTTCATCTTTAAAAAAAACACACAGCCATATCCCTACACAAACTCACTCATGCTCAAGCTTTGTTTGCCTTCGATGCATGTCACACATTAATGCTTCATTCCAGCAGCTCATTAAGAAATGAGTTACAGGAATGGGACGCGGTGTTATGGACTGTAGCTATTTATTGCACTGACAGTGATTATAGCTCATCAACTGTGAACAGGTACTTCATCCTTAGGCTCTTAACAGGTGCATGCAGGTATGCAGGTGATTTTTTTTTCTTACCCTGCATTACCTCTTGTAAGGAATGTCTTAAGATGTTGCTTTACAGTGTAAAGAATATATTTATGTAAAAAGATAGGGAAGGCGTTACTTAGCATAATAAAGCTTAATAATAAGGACTGAGAAACTCAGTTCTGTGGGGGAATTAGTTGTTTTTTTGGAGTCTAATTTAGTTTCAATTAATTTTTTTCCATCCACTTTGTTTGGGTTTAATTTAGCTTGTGTGCCTCTGTTGCAGTTCAGTTAATTGCAAAGCTGGTGTGATTTAAATGTAATGTGAAATTTAAATAAATAAAATAGATGTGCAGAAAAATGGAACTTAAGAAGGAAAATTGATTATACATTTGACAACAGTATGTGATTAAAATGATAGAAAGTGCAGTCAGACTAAATGTGCACATTCAACACATAAGGACACACTGATTCTTGTCATTTTTGAATCTCTTCATCATATTTATTTATTTATTTATTTGCTTTTTGTGAATAAAACTAAAGCTTGTTTAAATTTATTTCATGACCCTGTTTTGTTTGTTGATATAATTGGAATACAAACACAACCATAAATATCTCCAGTCGGTCAGCGGCAGGTAAAGGTGTGTTCCTTTCTTAGGACTAGAGGTCCTGCATGCATAGCAGACAGACCTGTTTGCAGGCACCTCTGATAGCTTTGAAGATAGGCAAATGAATGGATTAACAGGCCAATGTGCATAAATCGCTGAATGAGCAAATGAGACATTTTGAAAGCATCCATAGGGACGGAGAAAAATTATTTTAAATATACTGATTCAGTTTGCTCTTGATTAATCAATTTATTAGTTCAATTTTTAAATAAAATGGGAAAAAAGTACAAAAAAAATCCATTACAATTTGCCTAACCATCACTCCCAAAACAAATATCTACTTATTTATGGTTTTGTTTTGCTTTGTTTTGTTTTTTTTGGAAGGGGGGGGGTTACATATGACAGCAATAACTGCTAAAATGCTTTGGTTGTAGAAATAGCAGGCATTTGTATTTTTTTCTGTCTAAAGAATGAAGAAAATATTCCTCTGAGGTATCATTTTTCAAAAGACCAATCAGTCAGTCAATAAACTGTTTTACCTACACTGATTTACATCAATGATTAACAGTTATTTTATCTATTTAATTCCCAACTTACAGCAATTGTAAGGATGGCTAAGAAAACTAGAAAATAGTCACATAACTATTTTTTTCCTTCTCTGCTTCTCAGAATTTCCTGTTCCAGGGAACAGTATTTAATCTCTTTATCACAAACCATTAAATACATCTATTTTTTTTACATTTGCTTGTTTCCGTGTACAAAATTAAATCATTACTTTTTCTTTTTGCTTTGTGTTCCAAAGAAGTTTCTGTGATATTTTTAGACTTTATTGAATTACTCACTCCTTCAGTGCCAAGTTAACGTGCCTGCATTTTTTTAAAAACCCCTTTAGTGCTGTATATGCTAACATACAAGGGTTATGGAGCTTTTTCAGCTAATGCATCCTAGAATTTCCATTTCTAACCTTCAGAAAAAAAAATTACCCTAAAGTATATCTTATTATGCTTTTGTGTTTACTTTCCACAGAGAGCCTTTGGTGTCTTTCTCTTTTGCCAGCTCCTTGTGATGCGTGGGCGCTGTTCACCATTTCTGGAGGAATGCGCGAACGTTAGTGTTGTAGTGTGTATGTAATAACCGCTGGGCCTGTTTTAAAAGTCTAACAGACCGGCATCCATTTGTAATGACTGAAGAATGCATATACGTTAGACAGGAAAAGGGAATGAACGGGATACATTCATTGCAGTGTGGCACCAGGATACAGGAAGTCACTTCTACATGAGGTGATACTCCAACTTGTAAAGGAATGTGAACACGTTATGAAGTGGTGGTGGAAGAGCAGGCTTTTCCTAAATCCTCTGCAAGTCTGGGCTTGTTGTGAACACCTGTAGCAATGAGCCCAAAGTGACAGTGACAACTTTACAAAGAATGCTGGATTCAATATTTCAGCGCAATCAAGTACTTCTTGTGACCGTGGGTGTAATGCTGGTTGCATGAACAAGTCAGGTTTTTTGGGCATCCGTTCAAAACTTTGGTTTCGATAAGATTGTGTGCATATAGAGCCAGCATCCAAACCGGATAAAGTAAGCTGTGTGACAAAAGGTATTCTCAGAAGCAGTTGTCAGTCTGAATAAAAACACGGATATCAGCTCAGGATGAGCAGATAGAAATATCCAATAGTGACAAAAGGTTGCTCATTCAGCCCGCTTCCTCTTGGCTAAATGCTGGGAAACAGACGGCAGCTGCTATGTGAAAATTTCACCATTAAATTGCTCTTTTAATGACTCGCATTTTTATGTCAGGCACGATTTCTGACAGCCAGCATCTAATCCTGTTTCTGCCTATAACCGGAGAACTATCAGTTCTCAGCTTTGTTACAATTCACAGTGATTATCCCCTCCAGCCAACCCAATCACTGTAAACTCTTTCACATGTGCAGACCCATTCATGGAGGCAGTGCACACCAGATGAGACAATAATCAAAACAAAAAAAAGCAGTACTAATCTTACAGCAGCACTATGCCTGCTCTGTCCATTCAGGACATTGTTTTTTATAGATGTCATATCTGACTAATAATGTATGTGTCAGAGGAAAATCACTGTGTGACATAACCTCTATAATTAAGGATTTGTTTTATATGGAAGAGAATGAGAAGTTGTAATGGATGTACACGACATTGCTGCCTAGAGTAGAAAATATCAATTATTAGGATCTGAGTGCAGCGACATCCTCATATTTATGAGGATGTTGCTTAGCTGCTTGTTAATTTAGGGTCAGTTTTAGAGATGTTGTTTCAATGTTGATGTGAATTATTGACATCAGCCTATAAAAGCTTATTTCAGATTTTCTCTCATGTGTTTGTTTTTTTAATCAGTATGCACATGGTATCTCTTCTGATTTTTAGCTAAATGAATAAAAAAACATATTTTGGTATCACTGGGGTGTACATTTTACAGGCTCACTTAAATACTTCCCTAGCAACTTATGTGAGTATTTAATGCAGAGAATTAGATATCACAAATATATTTGTGTCATGGAACATAGTTACACAAATCATAACTACACCATACATGAAATTGCCTCCAAGTGGGCATGACGTTAAACAAGGCCTCAGCAGTTATAACACTTAATGCTTCACGATGGTTTATGATGGTTTTGCTCTGCTTCTGATACCTTCTTCCCACTGTTTTTTTTTTATATTCAGCATTTTATCTTTGTGTGACATAAACACTGTCAAACCATTCCTCTACATCTGTTTCCCACCTTGCAGAAATGTAGCTTTAAAGTTGTTGCACCATACTCCGTGAATTAGCGCGGAATTGACCCAGCGACCTGTATACTATCCTTTGTCATCATCATGGAGACAGTGTTGTGAGAACCCACATTCAACATGGTCTGCAGCCTTTTTTCTCTCTCTCTCTCATTTGCAGTTATGACGAGTAAGATAACACTTTCCCTCAACTCTTGACCCCGATGCGCTGTATACATTACACAACTGAGGTTGGATCCGTAAGATATTATGCGTAGCGGTGACTATGGATAAGATGAAGACTTCCTTTATTCCCTCTTTGGTTTGCTTATGCTTATACATTGCTATATATATTATTGTTTATTTCACAGTTTCCCACTGGTATGGGCCAGTGGTTCATTGTGTGACGTGCATGTTTGTACAAGTGTCTTGAGGTGTGTGCATGTACTAATGAGTGAGTATTGTACAAATATATGCAATGTTCTCAGGCTTGGAGTGATAGCATACAGTGTGCAAGATTTTACATATAAGTGTGTGTATGGACAGCATGACCTTGCAAATGCTTCTTGGTTGTCGCCCTGACGTGTAATGAGACAGCTGGCTGTGCTCAGCTTTATCCTGTCTGCCTAAATAAAAACAACCTTTTTGTGTTTGTGTGAGGCAAAGAGAAAGACATGGAAAGCAAGAGAGAAACAGAGAGAGAGAGAGAGAGAGAGATCTTGTCTGTTTGAAATCTGAGCGTAGACAGGAGAGTGGGGTGAACAAAAGGCTGTTTAATTTTCTTTTTTTTCTTCTGTTGTCTTTGGTTGTTCCTTCATATTTTCAGCACCCTGCAATCACGGCATCTTGTTAGCCTTAGATTCAGGTTAAACTTGTTGCAGGAGATGACAACTCCCTCCTTCTCTTCCTCCATTTATCTCCTCACCCACCCCCCGCACACACAGGCACACACACACACACACACACACACACACACACACACACACACACACACACACAGAGACACACAGACACACACACACCTCCTCCTCATGTCTTCTAAACACTTGTGCTGTAATTTGTGTTTCTTTCAAAATGGATGACAAGTTACTTTTGTCTTAAAGGCATGACTGTCGATCTCCGTCTTGTCTTCTTTTTCTGCCCTTCCCTCTTCCCCTCCTTTTCTTCTTTCCTCCCCCCTTTATTAGCAGGTGACTCTCCTTTAAGGAAAGACTTTAAATTGCACAATAGCAGGTGCATGTCTGCTGGATATGATTCAAAAAGACCATACTACCTTAATTTAACTAAAACAGCAATATGCACATTTTAGTTTACAGTGTGTGATGTTGATACCTGATCTCTGAGATTTAGAGCCTATAATTTTGGCTGTAAAAGACAACGTTTCCATATTTTTGATCGCCCAGGATTCAAAAGTTTTGTGAGCTTTTATCCAGTTTTTGGAACCTCTAAATTTAATCTGAAATGGATCTAAATACAAGATTAGGATCACCTATCTTTTTGCATTCATGCTTTCCTGTACTACTATCTCACCTAAATCTTTCTTTTTACCTGCTTGAAGTTATTTAGAAAATGTTTACTTTTTTTGACATGCAAATGTGTCTCAGCCATGTTTGAATCAAAGCATTCCAGTCCTTGCTAACATAGTCAGAAGACAATGCTGCGCGCTTTTGATCACTGTTCCCTTGAAAATCAATCTGACAGATCTCAGTTTTGAGCGTTTCACTCGTCATTCACTCATTTTGTTGTTGCCATAAATCCTATACTAATCATAACAGTCATTTCCCTCTGTGACAGCTTGACACTTTACAAGAAGACTGGTTCGCCCTTACACGGTTCAATAATACACTTCGAAAGCCATTTTCAGATTACTGCTGGCTGGCTGAACTGTTGCAAATTGATCCTAGAGTGTATGTAAAATATGAGCATAACCTGTTTTTCAGACATAAAAGTGATGTCACCGCTGAAGTTTCTTAACCTCCTCAGACCTGAGCTCCTATTTGCAATGTATTGTTAATTTCGCCTAGATATTTGTGATCAGATGGACCTGATCTGTACATAAACTAAGCTTCCTCTACAAACAGGAAGTTGTATTTTGTTGCATTGCTGTTGCATACTTTTTTGAAATAAATGTCCTTAGATGTGGATAATGGGTTTATATTACAGCATATCACAGCAAAGTCAATGTGGCTTAACTAAGTATAACACTATTGTGCAGAATGAAGTATAAGGAGCAGCAAAGCCAAAATGTAATGTCCCCACATGAGGAAGTGGGGACTTAGGAGGTTAAATCTGCATTATGTCTTCACCAGCAGAGAATGACTCCTTTGGCTGCAAAACCAAGTCTAAAAGCAGATTTAATAAAGAGTCGCAGCAGCGCAGACCCCTCTTTTAGCATTAATAAGATATTGAAAACATCTGTCAAAATGCAGCTTATAATGGGACGGCTTTAGTGTGTTAGATTAATGTCTGACAGTAAATAATGCTCTGTGTTCTTCTACACATCACACAGGTCAATTGTAACACTCAGCATGGTGGAATAGTTCATAATAATGCAGCTCTCCACTAGATAAATCCTGCATTACTCGCTTGCTCATGCACCCTCATCTAGTCTGCTCATTTTGAACCCACTAATTTGCTGTGTTCTTGGTAAAATACTAGTCAGGACTGAAATTAATTGATCATCCACAGAACATTCCACTCCTACCACCGCATTTTCACAATAACACTAATTTACCCTGCCAAGTAAATCTGGCTCAGGTGTTACCCACTGAGCAGCAACTCTCTGGAGCTGAAAAATAAAGCCAGCACGTAAGCATCAAAGACTAGTTTGTCCAGTAAACATGTGGGGTTGACTCCAATTCCCACAGATTCCCATGTTAAAGTCCCCACCTTCAAAAATATGATTTACATTTCTGGGCTTCTCTGCTTAGACTGTTGCCCCTGCGACCTGGACCCGGACAACCATAAGAAAATGGATGGATGTTTATAGCCTGATTGGGAAAAAAAACTTTATTTTGATCTCTATAGATAATTTCCTCCTTCATAACAATAGTACTGAAGGTCAATTTTATTTTATAACTCATCTATTTGGATGTTGCCATGGCTTAAAGTCAGAGGTGTGGCGGCTTTGATTGACAGGTGTACTAATACAGGCACTGTGCCGACATCTCCACTAATTCCAGTCACTGAATGTGGCCTCTAAACTATGTTTGTCATTTTGGTGCCTTTTGGAACATTTTAGTGGCTTCATAAGACAAATTCTATGGGCTGTTGTGTGGTAAAAGCTCTTTTAAAAAAAAGCCCTCTTGTGTATGATATTTTTATGATAGCATTACTGTTACTACTCTCTGTGTGTTGGACTCCTCTATGCAAATGATAAATGCCAACTTTGAGGCTTCAAAATGTAGAGTCCACAAACTGTGAGACAACACAATGTTTACATCCATTTTTTTATAAACATTCAGTGCTGCCCACTCTGAATTTTGAAAATAATGGTCTTATTTCATGTAAAACAAATTCCCAAAACTCAATAGTAAATTCCAAACTACTAAAAATATTAAGCATATTATGCATAGAATTTAAAAGATTAAGTTTTAGAAAAATAAAAACAGCTACAAATAAATAAATAAACAGATAAAATAAAGTAAAAATGAAGAAAACTGATCTGATTTTGCAGTGGGGTTAAATGGCAAAAAAAACAAAAAAAAAAACAGAATAATTTATGGTAGCACACTTTGGCTGCAGACCAAGCCTAGAGGTCAGGGACTGTGCACCAGCACGTCAACCTTCCTTGTTCCCTGTCTGCAATGAGGCGCACCCTGCTTCGTCTCTTGAGCAGGGCACTCTGTGATTGTTCCGGATTATTGAGAAAAAAAGGAGTGCACGGTTCCTCCAATTCGCCTGCAAGCCAGGACTTGTAGACTGAAACTGGGTGCGAGATGAAGAAAGGAAAAGGGAGGGAGACGGAGAGAAGTAGATTACAGGGAAGTATCACAGGTGAACGTGTCAAAATAATGATCTTCCAACTAATAAAAGAAAACCTTTGTTTAATAAGAGTCAATATAAATGTTAGACACATTTAAAACACCTTTCTCTGTTCATTGTTTCTAAAATAGGATATACAGGAGAAAAATTACTAAAGTGTTACATTTTGATAATTTTGCACAAATATTTACACAATAAATTAGATTTTTGACAGACTGCACAAGAGAAAGAAAGACATAAAAAAATCAAAGTGAAGGAGAGGGTGTAAATATAATAAACAGTATTCACACTGTAAACATAGGGAATGTGTGTGCAAGGATGAAATGCCAGCAAAAAGAATAGTTTCTGTCTGAGAGTTTCATTAGTGAACCCAAGGCAAGGTGGTCTGAACATGTTCCTTGCTTTATTTGGGATGAAGCAACAGGCCCTGGAAAGCTCTCCTCCTCCACTATCCCACGGGAATATCACCACTCATCCATAGAAGCACTAGGACAGAGGGATGATGGGTGGATGAGGAAAAGAAGGAGGAGGAGGTGATGGGAAGGTGCAGGGAGAAAGACAGATGTTTATCGACAGGGAAAGTAAAGGATGTGTGGACGAGTATATCTTGCTTTGTTTAAGAATGATAATTGATCAAGCCTCCGCACATGCCTGATTGGGTGTTGTTTCCCAGAAACGTGTATATATATATATATATATATATATATATATATATATATATATATATATATATATATATATATATATATATATATATATATATATTAAGGCATGTATATTCTTTTTACTTTTTGCTAGGTGTGTTTGTCATTTCTCTTGTTCTTACATCCATTGAGACTTTTCATTTAATTTGTCACCCACCTGCACTTATGCATGCTCCGTTAGTCACAATCAATCAAGGAGAACATTGTCCTTTAATTGCAGTGTACAGTGAAGAGCAGATTGTTGCAATATGATGCCTCATGGAGAACATGAACTGTACTGTATCTCCTATAAAAATAGATGTGGTATTACTGCCTGCAGGAAATGATTTGCCACAGTATCAGGTTCAGCATTCCCTTCAGGCTGTCAAGGGCCTCCGGCTGCAGAGCTGGAACAAATGCACCGTGGGCATTTTCCAAAAGAATTACTGATGTAGTATTGCCTTGTGCTTCATTGTTTCTCCTCTTTTTAATCATAATGTCACTCAAACAGACAGAATTACAGTTAAAGAATAATTCTTATATTGGGATAGTTCACAGAAAACAGTATGCCTACATATTGTGTCTCCAAGGAATGGATATCAGGGTGGAAAAGCTAAAGTTTCTACTGGGTGCAAGTTGATGGTGGTTAACTTTAGTGAAGACAATTTAAAAAAAAACATCTTGACACTGATGTTTGCGCATATACTAACAAGATATGCAATTTCAATAAGTTAGCATTAGTGATGGTGTGAATGAACATAGATACTAACCAGGCTAGCTGTATCCAATGTTTTCACTCTTTATTCTAACCTAAGCTAACCAATGACTGACTTTAGTGTAATATTTAACGTACACATGGCTTCTCATCTAACTACCTATGAGCGTTGCAGAGATTGTGAGCATTAATTGACTAGGAAATCTAGGAAACTCTTTTACCAAAAGCTAAATATACCCAGGTATTTTAAACTGTCTATGAACTATCTAACAGTCTGACTGCTTATGCCACATTAAAGTTAATGCTACTTTCTGTGTGTCTTCATGCTCTGTAAAGTGGACTTTTCCTTGAACTTTTACACCTGGGAATCTTCCACCACTGTGGGTCAGAGTGCAATTATGCACATCTTTAACTAGCTGCTAGTTGCAGCAGAAAAGATTTCCCCAGAGGCTATCTATGAATGGAGGTTGTATCTGCCCCTGCACCAGGGGTCAAGAATGAAACCTGATATGGAGATGAGCCCAACAGCTGCTTGTCTATGAACATAAATTGGCAGTGTTGTATTGTTTTAACTTTTTGTTACCCTTGTGTTGTAATCTTGCCAGATTCTCAAGCAATATTTCCTTTTCTTAAGTAGTGCAGTTCATATGTGTGCAGTGGGTATGTGGAGCGTACATGTAGAGTTAGTGTCCCAACTCTAAATCCAGAGAACACCGACAACAGGGCTGACTTGCATGTCAAGCTGCTGCAATTTTCATTAAAACATGTAAATAAAGTCACACGGCTCTAAGGTTTCAGTGTACTTCCCAATAACAAATGCTGTCAGGATCAGTTGCTACTAATTACTAGTCTGTCAGATGCTGTTTCTTAAAAATCTTAACGTTCAGACACTCAACTTGAATTTCTTGGCATTCGTTTTCCTCTTCATATATGGGGTTTGTCAGTTAGTTGATATGGCACAGCGGAGAGATCTTAGAGGTGATGGCTTATGTGAGGAGGCGACATTATCGCTTGTCTGTATCTACCATCTTTGTTTCTCTGTGCGCTTCTTTCCTGTTAGTCTGTGTGTGTGTTCATACAGATGTTAGTCCACAGCCCTTGCTATCTTGCTATACAGATGTTAGTCCACAGCCCTTGCTATCTTATGATGTGTTCCCACCATTGCAGCAAATAAATGAAATAAAAGAGCAGTCACTCTGTGTAAATGCACAAGTGAACTCCCAATATGTTGCAGGCCTTCCCTGCAAAGGAATAATCAACATACTTTAGAAGAACAGTAGACATTACTGCAGAAATAATATAAAGATAATGAAATGAAAGCAGAAAGGTCCTTGCTGTTATGTACTGTAGACTGCACTTGCTTCAATCTGTAAATAATTTGTCTGAATGTCTGCTGTTGCTTGTTTTCTTTTTTATACAGTCTGGCTAGGTTCATGGAACTCAAATTAGGGTTTAGGTTGTACAGAGAAGAAGCATTTGTTCCACAGAGCTATCTTTACTTTTTATCACTCTGCGCTCATTTCTTGAAACTGAAGGAAACCAGCCTTACTCATCTCCTCCAAGATGTCCCAAGCAGAGCTCAGAGAAATGCATTTGTATTAAGCAATTCATTCACCTTATTCCCTTCACTGCTTCCCCTGCCTCAGGCACTTATTGTCTTAAACGCGATTAGCCAATATGTCACGTGCTGAAACTTTAAAGTGGCTGTAAAATTCCAAATATTCATCTTATCCTTTTGTAGATTCCCAATCTTTTCTTTGGCCTGTTCTTTCTGACATTACCATATGCTGCTTCTCCATATTCTTGCTTTCACTTCTTCCGCCCTTATTTTTACACGTTCACCCCCTATTATTACACCTAACCCTCCCCCTCGGTCTCATCCTCCCAACTGATCCTTTACTCAGGGAAATGTGGAGTTTCTGGGAGGGGCTGCTGATGGCTTGGTGGTTGAAGTAGTAAAATTGGGACCATTGAGGTGGGGGTAGGGGGATCTTTCCAGACTCTTGGAGCCTCTGTAGCCTATGTAAAAGGGATTCTACTAGAAAGATCTCTTCATTCTTATCAGCATTCAGAAATCAGAGGTCAGTAATGCAAACACACACTGGGAAACTAGCTGCAAAGTTATCAGAGGCTAACAAATTATTCTAGAAACAATGTGCTTTTTTATGAACACGCACTGGCTTTTATCCAAGCCTGATTACATTGATACAATAGGCTTTTATTTTAGCAGCTGACTAAGAAAACTGAATCACAACAGAATTAGAACAATGGCAAACTTAAGTATCAGTGCAACAGTGTTAGACTGCTACAGGTAGAAGTCCTGGTGCTTTGATTAAGTAAAAGCAATTTCAGGTTTGTTTTAGTAACAACAAAAAGAAAGAAAGAGAAACAAGAGGTTTTTTTTTTTTTTTAATGTTTTAAAGGCTGAAAAGGTTAACCTGTAAAATAATCAGGTACTACAACTTTCAGATGAACACAGTAATAAAGTACAGTAGTTGTCTACCAAGCTTAGTGGTGTCGAAAAGCTAATTATAGGAAAAAAATGTACAACTTTATGTGAGTACCTCCATACACAGGAGCTGCTGAGGCTGGACCTTTTAACTTTATCTTTTGTTTGTTTGTTTTTTTGATACTTGTATGCAGCATCTGAGAAGTATGAAGCATGAAGAACTATAAAGAGGGCATTCATCAGCCTCTGCAGCTAGTTTTAAAGCATGATCTCACTTGAAAATTGTTAAACAAATGGGAACTGTTGCTGCTTCTCTCTGCTCACATTCAGTGACCTTAAGTATCTCAGTGTGTGTGGTGAGTTTGTTGATTCACTTCTGCAGAGGAGAAAATGTCTCCTGTTTTGTTCCCTATACCATCTAAGGCATATAATTTTGCATTTTTACCTCCGCCGAGGAGGTTATGTTTTCGGTAGCGTTTGGGTGTTTATCATTCTGTCTGTAAACAGGATAGCTCGAAAAGTTTCGAATGAATTCTGATGAAACTTTGTAGGGGTGTAGATTCGAGTCATGTTAGCAATCCATTCAAATTTGGCTTACATCCACCAAGGTCTTTGATTTTAACTTAATGATTTATTGGTTGAAAATTGACAGAAACTATACTACCTTATAACTATTTTATAACTCTAATGGTATATACGGTCAACATATAGAAAGTACTGTATAAAGATTTAAAATACCATGTCACATTTCACCTCTGATCACAGTGATTGATCTGATTGATCTGAAGGTCAAAGTGATAATAATGCCATACAGAGCTATTTAAAAATATGTTTCTTACTACCATTGTTTGTATTGACAACATATAGGCATAAAGGGAATGACATATGGGGATTCTAAATATCAGCTTACTTTGGACCTCTGACCCCTTCTTCAAGGTAAAATAAGGTCAAACTTTCATAAACTGTCTTTTATCTTTAAAACTCTGCTTAAAATTCTGTTGCCTTTGTTTGTATTGGCAACATTTGAGAAATGATACGGGTAGATGGGAATTCTAAATGTCACATTATAGGTTGCATCCAAATATCATGTCACATTTGAACTCTGACCTCACCTTTATGTTTCACATCTACCTGTCTTTCAAGTTGACCCCAAAATGTGTTCTACTCTTAGAGAAAGTATTGTCAAGAGAAAGAGAATGAATCCACCTAAATAAAATAAAAAATACTCAAAATTATGTCAAATAAATTAAAATGAGCTTCAGCAGGGCAAATAACAGCCTGCACAGTTTTTTACTGCAGTACACACTTATTAAAGTAATAAAATATAATACTATTCCCTTTAAAGTAAATCCTGCCCACAGAGTGAGCAGCCTTGGTGGAGGTTTGCACTCTTGGAGTGCTTCTTGTTGTAACTGTGGTTAGCTTTCTCTATGAGTGTACTATGTGTGCATGGTTATAACTACACACACCACTTCACAGTGTGGTTTAAAGTAGCTTTTTATGCTTGAATTTGTTGTGTAGCCTATGAAGATGGCCCATTGTATAGGTTATAATTATATATGACTGCCTCTCATTGCCTCTTGTGGTACTGTTTAAAATGAACATTTAACTTTTTGACTGTGCATCTTAGTTTGTAACCTCTCTTTTGTGGCTGTAGCAAAGTCAGATGAGCCAAGTGTCCCCCCTGTCAGCCCATACTCTGCATGCATGTGTGTTGTTTGAGCTGCTTTACCAAGGGAAATGTGGAGCTATACAGTTGATTGTGCACAGTACTGTATATGACACAAGCTATTTCACAATAAAAGCCTCTCAAAGCAGATGATGCTTTTTAAAGGCACTTGAATTCATCATAGTAGTGACTTATTGCTCCAGACATACAACAAGGAATTACTACGGAGATTGAAGGACATCAAAATGTTGTATAAAAGAGCATTTCAGTTACATGTTCAACATTCAAATATTTTTTATGTAAATATATAAAAATATTAGATTTCATTTTTAATTTTTCCAGAATAATGAAATTCAAGTTGGTGTCCCACTTTGTCCGAATCACAATTAGAGCCTGAACATAAAAATGGCAAAATGAGAAGAGAAGGAAGCCTTGGATTTCTTTGACTTTGTAACAGTGCCTTGAAAACCTTGACTGATAATACTGTATGTCTAGCAATGCTTTATGGCAGTATATTTTTTAGCAATGTCAGGAAAGTGGATATGTATGAGAACACAAAAGGTAACTGTGGTAGCAGCAGTGGCAAATGGAAAGCTTTGCAGTTGCAGAAAACATGATAGGGCCTTACAGTAACAGGTGCACACGATTACCATAAGGGCTGGGTTCCGAGTACGAAGGAACCAGTAGACAGTATCACGCCCGAGGCTCCTTATATCTCTCAACCTTCAGCACACATTCCTACATGACAGACTAGGCATTAGGGCAGATGGAGAGATACAGAAAGAGAAAAGAGAAGGAGATGGGGAGATATGTATAGTGTGTTGGCGTTAATAAGAAGGATCAGCCGCTGGACAAAAGGACTGCTATTTTCATTACTTTGTTTTCTCTGCATGACTTCTTCACTTTGGTTTTAACGAGGTGGATGTGCATGATCATTGTGTTAAGGGTTTTAGTCATGCCCACAAAATCCTTAAGTGGTAGGAACAGATAAGACTCACTGGTCAAACGGTCACAAGGGAAAGGAGGAGCAGGAACGTGGGGTGAAAGGAAGAGTAAGTGGGAGATCTGGAAAGGAGAAAGAGAGATTTATGGTGGGAGGAGAGAGGTGATGAGAATGCTCCTTCTCAGCAGCAGTCGTGCGTAGAGCTGGTGCTGACGTCTGTTTGTGTGCTACCATGCATGGCTGCATGCTTGTATTCACATCCACACAAACACAAGTCACACAACACAGCAGAGCAGCTCAGCACTTGTTGGTTTCTTACTCCACAGATAAGTTTCGAGGCAGCCCTTTGAACATCTTGAGACATCCATCCATCATCCAATTCCCTATCATTCCTCCCTTGTCAGACTGCAAGAGGTGTTTTGGGGGATTTTGAGAGCAGCCCTAAAGGTGATATAGAAGTCCAACACAAAAAAGAAAACCTTACTTTTAAATAGAGTTTGCACAAAGATGCATTTTCTTGTCCTTAAGACTATTGCACCTGATATTCAGGTGATTGATAACAAACTGGCAGCAGCAGTCATTTCGGAAATTTTTAGGAAAGTGTATTATTAATGTTAATTTCCCAACTGGAGCATCCATGATTTAATTTATATGCCTTTTCTCATGTTTTTAGGGATATTATGTTATTCAACTATACATATGTAGAACTTGCTGTCCATGATTACTGTATAATCTCACTAGTTATCACTTAGTTACACCAGGTATCAGCAGGATTGATGTCAGGTAAATGCATTAGGAGACCAGAGCTGAGAAGGCCAGAGTGAGACTAAGGCAAGGATAAAAGAGTCAAGCATTTTGATGTGCTAATTTTGTAGCTCTAATGTAGGGTAAACAGAGAAAGTATAGGAAAGGCAGGGTGTGAGGGAGAAATCGTTCACACCCTGAATGAGCGGAGCTGATAATTGCTTTGAGAAAAAAGGAGCACTTCCATGTTACCATGTTTGTGTCTGTTAGCTTCTTGCTCTATTTTATGCCTTATTATTCTATCATTTATATCTGAATGACTACTTTGCTGAACAAACCTGGGTAAAAGGCTTTAACTTAAATTACTGTTTATGTGTGTATATGGTTGTGCTTTTAGGTCATATTTACTTTGGAGTAATAAAGATGTGTCATACCCAGAGACTTCTTTCTTTCTTTTTCTTTCTCTTCTGATTCAAAGCCATTTTACCTGAGGGCTCTCTGTGTGCATGCGCGTGTGTCTTATCCAGTGAGGGCGTGCGTGAGTGTGTGGGTAGACTGCACAGCACGCACCCTTGTGCGTTACCACGCCAGATTCCCTCAGGTGTCCCACAAGAGGGGCTCACACATGAATGAACAGATAAACGGGCACATACATATAATAATCCTCTCTCTCTCTCTCTTTCTCTCTTTCTCTCTCTCTCTCTCTCTCTCTCTCTTTCTCTCTCTCTCTCTCTCTCTCTCTCTCTCTCTCTCTCTCTCTCTCTCTCTCTCTCTCTTTCACACTGTGTGTTTGTGTAAATGTTCAGCAGAGTGTAGGCTGAAGATAAAATCCCGAAGCGACATGCAACTATGTGACTCCTGTTAACACGAGGTGTGAACTTTGGTTAGGGAACATGTGTCTTACGCTTAAAGGTCTTGTGCAGCATTATTGCACAATTTGCTGCTCATTTCCATGCTCCTTTCTCCTGATTTAAGTCCCCCTTTCAGACAAAGCATGAAAAGTTTATTTAGTAGTCATGACATGCAAGTCCCAGGACCAACAGCACATTTCTGTCAGCTCTCTCTTACTTTTGTAGATGAAAATGCTCAATATTGCATTAAGAAGTTACAATTTGCCCTAGAGGCATCAGTTGCAACTACTTATTCTCTATATGATTTTTTTGCATCCCTGAAAGGGACAATTCGTGCATACTGCTAGTAGTTCTATTTCTAAAACTCTCAGAAAGTTAAGAAACCAAAACCTCTCAATGAACTAGTAATAAAGGGGGAGAGTGAGCAATGATACTGAAAAACGATTAACATCTTAAAGCTGAGTCCCTGACCACTCTTGGCTTTCTCAGAGTCATTACCAAAATTTCACACC
Source organism: Pterophyllum scalare (assembly GCA_024447675.2). Lineage (NCBI taxonomy): Eukaryota > Metazoa > Chordata > Actinopteri > Cichliformes > Cichlidae > Pterophyllum > Pterophyllum scalare. Next base: position 155,472 of record JAMQGT020000958.1, read on the forward strand.
TCCAGGATCACCAGCCTCACCTTTTTTTAATCCAAAATGTTAATGAGATTCAAAACACTCCTGCCCTGGATTGTCATGCAAAGTGAACTCCAGGCTGCACAATCATACACATGCAAACAGCCCCCACCCCCCAAGTTTGGAAGAGATCTACACCTTCCCCTCTACACCTGTCCTATCACACACCTGTTCCACAACTCTCGGCCAATCAGAGGGTAGAGGAATCTTTGTGCAGGCATAAATCTGGGCCCTGTTCAGAGGGAATCACAACACTTGAGTCATCTATGTGTCAGAGCTTATCCGTGCTAGACTGAAGAAGAGGAGAAACCCCTGCAAGTACTGAAAAGTTGAGATTAAAGGAAACTACTCAAGCTGACTCGGACTGAAGACATGACCAAAGAGACTGAGTAAGTTCTTTAGGTTTTTTATTTATTTATTTTTTAGCTACTATCACTAGAAATGTGTTCCTTATCAGGTCTATTTTCTGTATTTATCCACAAAACAAAAACATTTTAATTTGAATTTGGTGCAACACAGTAAATGGCTCATCTAAGATTCCAGTCTGGTGGACCGAAACCCCCACCGCCACTTTCCTCTTTTGCAATGGGACCCCATGTGAAAACCCCCTGTTTTTAAAAAGAGGCATTTTACAGGGGAAAATGATACGGACAAATTTATAACGCGCACACGCAGACACACACATGGGGTCTTTTGTTGTAATGGATTTGTTTTAACTTGTGTTGTCACTAACCTAGGGGGCCACAGAGCACAAAGGGAGAACAGAAATTAAGAACCTCTTCTCGAGGTGTTGGAGACAAGGGGTAATGACAGCATGCGTTGCATTGAATTACATAATGGTGAAACCCAAGATACGAGACCCCCCTCCTATGCGTCGATGTAAAAACCAACGCTCTCGGCTTGTTTTGGGGGAAATACGCAGAGAATAACTTTTGTTTGTTGTCTTGGGAGGCTGCTGCTGAGTGTGCGAGGCAGGTGCACCTTTGAACAGGTGTATCTGCTTTGTTTAAGGATTTGTAACATAGCTGAAATTTAATAGGAAATTAGTATGAACTGAGGCTGTAATACGGCAGCAAAACATGTTCAGCTACACAGTTTTCAGTGCTCAAAAGTTGCGTTTTCAGCTTCACAGGTAAAGCTAAATGGATTCTTCCATTAATGAATGTGAGAGATTGTGGGGATTTCTCCCTAAGCATTGGCTCTGCTGTGGTTGTTAACACCTGTGGTCTTTGCCTTCTGTCATCACATTTGATTAACTGTTTATCTAGGTTACACTGAAGCTATTTGTTCATTAGCTACTTAAGACAAACTCCAAAGGGGATTTATCCTGACAGTCTTGATGTTAGCAATCCTGTGTCGCTGTGAGTCTTTACAAACAAATACAATCCCCAGTACCCCAGGCTCTGTGCTTGTGTGTGTGTGTGTGTGTGTGTGTGTTTTGCCAAATGAAAGGAAAATCCAGCGCTCACCTCTGTGAGAGTTGTGGGTTTCTGTTTACTGAGTGGGAAAATCTTGTCATCACTTTTAAGATCCAAGCAAATATGAGAGGTTATATAGGATTTCTGAATGTAGTTTCTTCTTCTTTCACAACACTGGGAACCAAAAAACAATATGTGCATATGTATGTGTATTTGCGTGTGTGTGCATATTTCTGGGTGGCCACTGGCTTTTTAAGCCTTTTTGACACCGCTCACGTCTGAGGGATGTTACTCAGCGCTGTGGTTTTGCAATCGAAACCCTACAGGCTAAAGGACAAGTATGTGCAGTGCTCCAGGGCCCTGGTATATCAAATCCTGACAGCTAAAAACATAGTTTGGCTGCTATTAATTATTACTTCAATAATAAGTAGTTATAATTTGACATTTCAACAGTGTTTCAGTGTATATTTTAATTTGAAGTCACACTGTTAATCTAACAGATCACTCTCTAAACCCTTTCTGCCTTATTGTAGGACTCTGGGACTGGTCTTTCAGAGCGAAGAACTTCAGCTATAACAATTACCCAAACTACGTCATGGACTCCTGGTCCTACCTGGATAACTCTGTACCTGAGCCGAACCCCTCAAAACCCAGATTCCCTTCTGATGACCTAACAGCCCTCACAATGCTTTATGAACAGTGCAAGGTAAGTAATGTGGAATCAGTACTTGTATTAAATCAAAGTAGTTAATCTCAAGATTAATTAGAATTTCCTTACACCAATCACATTTTCCTCTTTTTCCTATTTTTCAGAACCAAAAAGCAAATGCTGCCTGCAACCGCCCTGGCAATGTGTGCAAAGCAACAGAGAGGTAAGAGTTTCTGCAGCTGCTCCCACACACACACACACATACACACACACACACACACACACACACACACACACACACACACACACAATCTAGTTCTTCACAAACCAGTTGAGCCTCTGAAATTATTTTTGTGTGTCTACAGTCATCCTTGCATATCAGTCTTCACTGCACAGCTTTAAATTATTTTTGCAGCTCTCTCTCTCTCTCTCTCTCTCTCTCTCTCTCTTTTTTTTTTTTTTTACAATTTGCAGTCGTTTCTGTGACAGGTAGTATGACTCAGAAACTCAATCTATCTTCAGTTGTTACTGAATTGAAGTTATTAGAGTAATAATACAGAAAGAGAAAGGCAAGGCTTTAGGAGGTCATAAACTGATGAGTGGTTAATCCTCTAGCCAAACAGAGGGAGAGGGATTATTTTTCTTCCTCTCTAACTCTTCCATTCAACTATCCTGGATCAGCCTCGCTGCCTTCACAACATGAGGACAGGTAGTTGTTTTTTTTCTCATTCTGGCCTTTTTATTCCTACTCCTTGTTAGGTATGTGAGAAAGGCCATTGTTGGGGCTCAGCGTTGTCCCCTCAAACATTTCTAACTGAGAAACTCAAACATGGAGAAGGAAAAAAAAAAGCTGGATTAACAGACAAACAGTTCCCACCCAGAGTCAAACCCAGCCTTTCTACAGGTTCTCTTTTGCAGTAGCTGTGTGTGTTGAGACACAAGAAATGCTTTTTACTGACTGTTGTACAGCCTTTAAGCTTCTTAAGTGCACACAATAGTCAGTCACTTGAAGCTTGTTAATTTCTTTGATTTGTTGAAAACTGAGTCATGATGGCATCAACAAAGTGGATTTTCTGTTCTGTGCTTATTTTTCCCTCACTTCCTCATCCTGCTAGGAGCCTGACCAACACCAATGAGATTTCTCCACTGGATACATCTTCTATTGCCATGAAGATTCTCTCTGAGAGCATTCCCACTGAGCCCCATGACGTTTTGGGATCTAAGCAGAACCTGCCCATCTCTGTTCCCACCACCTCAGACACATATACCACGCTGACCAGTGTTGTGGCAGATACTTATGACAAACAGGAGCTCAGCAACTTCTTTGATTTACTGCAAAAGTGGCCAGAGACCAGCGCTTTCCCTGACCCCAGCACCGAGGTAAGCTTAGTGTCAGCCCTGTCTCCCATGCAGCTTCAACACAGCTGGGCCTCTTCTTTTTCCTTCACTAATACATATCCCTGTGTGGCTGTCAGACTCTTCCCTACAGTGATCCCTTCCCTGAAAACCATTCCAGCCCAGTCTACTCTGGCTCCTACGCCAGTTCCCCATCTGAGAGATCCAGGAGTGACTTCCAGTTTTCCCTTGGAGCTCCTGCAGCTTCTGCTTACAAGCCCAGTGAGCTACCCATGGTGTATCTGAACAAGGGACAATTTTACCCCATCACACTCCATGGGGTGGACAGCAGTGCCTGCCTCACTGCCACCAAAGTCAGGGTGAGTCATGGTGATACATCATCAGGAAAGCAAGGACTGCTTTTGTTAGAAGTCATTCTCCAAGATTTGTTTTGTTTTCTGTGCGTGTCTTACATTTAAAAAACTGGTGACCATTGTTACATCCTTCCCTTCAGGCCTTTTATGTTTTGCATCAAGACCATTAACACTTAAATTCTTTGCGTGCCACCAAGTCAACCCTTCCCAAATATCTGTCCCTCCCTTGGAGCCAGTTCCTCTAATGACTAATTCACTGCTGACATTTTGCACACCGGGTTGGTACTATTAAAATGACAGCGTCCTGCCCTTTATAATTTATTCCTATCTCAGGGCAATGAGGCCAGAGTGCAGTACAGCTCAATTCAGCTATATTTGTCTGAAGTCACACAAGCAGAACAGAAAAAAAAAGAGGAGTGGACAAGGAGAGAGGAAGGTGTGGTGTGGTTTGCAGCGCTTTTCTTTGTCAAGCGCATCAGAGGATAAGAATATACACAAACATGTGCTAGCTCAATGCAAATAACTGACAATTTGGTAGAAAAGAAGGATTTGGAGTGATGAATGATGTGTGATGAAGGAAAATTCTTAGATATATATGCAGGTGTAAAGAAATATGTACCAGCTAGGCAGATGAATCTAATTTTCCTGCCTTTCTGTCATCTTTCTTTCTCCACTTCAGACAGTGGTGATGGCTGTGTTTGAGAATGACAAGAGCCCAGAAATGCAGCTACGCTTCTGGAATCACTGGCATGCACGCCAACCAACCGTCAAGCAGAGGGTCATTGACATTGGTATGTTTTTCACACATGGAATTACACATGGAAAGTCACTGTGAACAACACATATACCAAGGAAAACAAAAGTTTTAAAAAAATCCTCTGCTTTCTGTTTTGTCTTTCATAACACAATTATTATCATTTATTTTTGTTTTGTTTTAACAGCAGACTACAAGGAAGTGTTCAGTGGCATTAGCAACATAGAAGAAGTGGCCTTCAATGCTCTATCTTTTGTGTGGAACCCCAGCGAAGAGGCCAAGGTAAACAGACATGCAGATGCACCCACATCACTTTCACACAAGAATGCACAGACACTTCTGTCTGTAAGGCCAGTTCTCTGAAAGTTAAAGAACAGGTGGAACTTTTAGAGGAAAAGAAAGGAAAGGTAGAACAGGTAGGTGAAGGAGAAAAGGAGTGGCTGAGGTGGGAGGGGAGGAATCCTAGAAATGTGTTTGGCCCCGAGGCTCTTGTCACAACAGCAGGTTAAAGACACGACAGCTTATGTGAGCTTCTCTGTGGCCCAAAGGCTCTGGGGTGGGGCACCCGAACCTGGTGCAAACGGCAAGGAGCAGGAAGAGGGGGAATTGCAATAATGTGAGGATGCAGGGATTAAGTAAAGGGTAGAAAGAAAGAGCAGCAGGTTGCAGCCAGCTTTTTCACATCTATCTCTGAAGCATGTCATGAACAATAAATAAAAAACACAAGAAAAGTTGCCCATTCTCAAAAACCCAACACCATAATGATGCATAAATATCCTTTTTCTTATCCTTCAGGTGTACATTGGGATCAACTCCCTGAGCACAGACTTCTCCTCTCAGAAAGGAGTGAAAGGCCTGCCCCTAAACCTCCAGATTGACACTTATGACTTAAGCTCAGGAAACAGCCAACTGTTGCACAGAGCTGCTCTCCAAGTCAAGATTTTCTGTGATAAGGTAACTCGCTTTACTCCACTTCTTACACAAGCAAAGAAGCTGGCATTCATTGAATCACAGTGACTTATCTAAATATATGACTGTATGTCTTCAGGGTGCGGAGAGGAAGATGAGAGATGAGGAGAGGAAGCGATCTAAGAGGCGGGGAAAGAACACTAACGATGCTAACAGTGAGTACTGCACATAACCACCACCCTTTTAAAGAAATTTTTATTATGCTATCCAAGAAGGTCCAACCTATCACTTATTATCCTGCTTTGTTTCCAGATAAATCTTCAGCAAGTTGCTCCATTAGCAATGAGTGCACCTTCTTCCAGACCCTGGACGACCACATCACCCATCCAGTCCTCTTCATTCCAGAGACACACCTGTCCAGTGTGCAGCGCATGGTAGGTCCAGATTTAACAACAACTATAATTTCTCATGAATTATGTTTCCAACCCCCCTTGCAGGCAATATGACAGGCATGAGTGAGGCAGGAAAAAACTGTGGGAAAGTATGCGGTGGGAAAAATGGGGGGGGGGGCGGTAGTGGTGCCAGAGACAGTGAGGTGAAACACAGACCTGAGATTCGATGAGCTAATTGGAGTCGAAACCAGACACAAGTACAAGCCGCTACAGCTGCTGACACCGCGATTAAGCTATGGGCGCTTACACAAAAACACACGCATGCACGCACCTGGTGAAATAGCATTCACACCTTTCATGCGGCAAGCCACCCTCATATCCCTCGCTTCTTTCACTCAGACACACTTGCAATAATAGTGCGGTGAGAGTGCTGTTCAGACAGGCCAGTTTTCCCACGCTAGAAAGTCTAGAAGAGTATACAATATGTTTGGCTCAGTAGAAAAAGAGGGTTCATAGGTTAGTTAGTTTGCTGTTAGGTTCATTATACAGCTTGTCCTTATGAGTAATTAAAGGAAAAGGAAAAAAAATCAACAGGGAGTTGCAAAATTGCTTAACAATGTGATGCCTCACAGTTTGTATTGAATGACTAAGGCAGAAAATGTGATTTTGTGATTTGATTTAATAGTATGATTAAGCGTGGGATGGTGCTATCTGTGTCTCTCCATCAGTGTCCAAACTTCCATTGCTCTGTTAGAAATTATGGGAAAAGTGATCATATCATTCCTTTGTTTTTGGTGTTATGCACAATCAGCTCTTGAAAGGGGGACATTAGGCAATGCTTTTATCAGTAGAGATGTGTCTAATCAGATCTCTGGTCTCCTCTCTGTTTCCCTGTCTCTCTAGGCCACTCCCATGGACGATTCAGAAAGGTAAGCACAGGCATAAAAACACGAGGCTATGTTAAACTTTGTCCACCACAGTCAGCATTTTCAAACAGAAGCTGAGTTGCTGATTTTGTCTAATGCAAATGTTTGCATTTCCAGGAGTTCTCTGAAGAGGTTGTATCCAGACAGAGACCAGACAAGCTCTCCATCCAGCAAACAAGCTCGCAGAGAAGACCCACAAAGAGGTAGATAGAACCATGCAACTCTAATAAAAATAAAACCAATAATGAGCCAGTGAGTTTTGTCCTCTTTGATGCTAAATCTTATTTTTTTCTTGGTTTATACTAGTTCTTCTATACGTGAGGACAAGCACTGAAGAGGTGTTTGACGCCCTCATGCTCAGCTCACCGACACTGTCAGGCTTACGAGAAGCTGTAAGTATCACCTGATTACTTTGAAAACACTCATAAAAACATTCCAGAGTCATCTGATCTGAGTCCCGAGGTGGGGCTCTGAAGCACCTTCACCTGTTTACTTCCGTACTCATCAGAGCATTTTTACCACATCTTATCTTTAAAGTTGATCATCTTTCTTTCAGCATGAGATCATGCTAACTGTCTTCTCATTCCTTTCCTTTCTCAGATTTCAGAAAAGTATGGTCTGCAAAATAACACTATTGGGAAAATCTACAAAAAATGCAAGAGAGGGTGAGTATTCTTTTTAGGCTTTTGCACTGCTATTTTACAAATGAATAAATGCAAAAGTGAGGTTATAGGTGGCAGAGTGGATGGCACTATGAAGGTCCTAGGTTCAAATGCACAGGCCAACCGGGGCCTTTCTGCACTGTGTGGGTTCTCAATGGGTACTCCAACTTCCTCCCACAGTCCAAACATTTTTTGGTGAATTGGCCGTAGAAGGTATGTGTGAATGGTTATCTTAGCCCGCCAACAGACATGCAGTCTTTCCAAGGTGTACCCTACCTTCACCCTATGATAGCTGAGATGGATAAGTGGTTAAGAAAATAGTGCACCTGACACCCAGGAGATGCATACATTTTGGCCTTATTGTGTTGTTTTAATCTTATCTTCCCTTAAGGAAGCGCATGTTGACAAACCGGGCTGGTAGGTTAGTTGGCTCAGGCCTGGAATGTTTTAATTGAAGCTCTTCTACAGAAAAAATATATGACTGAGAGAAGATGAAAAGATTTTCAAAGTACCGATGAGTCATTGGCAATTGCTGTGCTTATTTATGTTTTTATAACATTATCTCTTTGGATGTTCAGAAAGCAGCACTGAAAGACAAAATTCCTGATTTGATAAAGGCCTCGGATGATTTCGCTCACTAACTAAAGGCTGTTTGTCAGGTCACCAACTGTCACGTGTATTTTTCCTGAATGACAAAGGTCACATGGATTTCTAGAGCTGCACTCTTCTTATGATGAATATGGGTGCCTGTCATTTTTGACAGGGAAGGGTTTATAACTAGCTGACCTTAAAAGAAATGGAAATATAATTCCTGTGTAATTCCTACACAGCTGCCCCACCCCCCCAAAAAAGCTCACAAAGTCAAAAGATTTTTGATTTTAGATCCCTGAGATCTACTGTCAGTAGATTTTGGTAATTTTCCTGCTGCTTGCTGGAAGCTATCACTGCAGGGGGAGAAGCTAAACTAACAGGTTGGGTTACATTCTCCCTGCGGTTCCCTCCCTATCTATTGGTCTTGTCTTCAATCAGTCCTGTCCCTGCAGGCAGAATGCATGAGCCAGTGGTTAGTTCAGTCATTAAAGCCTTCAAGGTTAGTGTTAGTGTCGAGGAGGAGCAGGAACACGGTGGCCTGATTTTTAACTCTTACTGATGCAAGAGATATGCCGCCACTATGTTGTTCACTTGAGATCCTTCCTCCAAACAAAAGGCATGTTGTCTTTAACCCAAACAAGGACCCTGACAACCTGCTTGTGTTACACTGAGGTGAAAGGTTGAGCACAATACATTATTACACCATTTGATCATTGTAGTTTTGGAGATGAATACGGCTTTCTTTAAGTATATTAATGGTTTTCTATTGGTCGCACTCTGTGCATCACCTTTTTTTCAATATTGCCTGGAGTAACCCTTTCTTCTTGTTTGTCTTCCCCGCAGGATTTTTGTCAACATGGACGACAACATCATCGAACACTACACCAACCAGTCGGCATTCCTCATCGAGGTGTCTGAGTCGGCCGCTGGTCAGTTCCAGGTTACTCTTGTTGAAGTATGAGAGCAATCAGCCACCTGCTCTGCTGAAGGATGAAGAAACAAAGATGCCAGTTTTACCAAATTTTTGAAGCACTGCCTGACCAGACACAATGTGGATTGCCAAAAACAAGAAGAAAACTGGATTGAAAGGACCTCCCCAGTTTTCTTACTTCAGTTCAAAATGTTGTAAATATCGTTCTCCCCCGTTTGTATGATTGTGTTAACGTCAGAGCAAATCCCTGTGTATATATAATATAAATAGATTTTAATGAGACAGTGTTTTTGAGCTACATGTGTACATATTGAATATCAGTTTCCACAAACTGCTATGTATTTCATTTTTATTGAAAGAGCTCTGCACATGATCTGTGTACAGCATTTTTTCAGCATTTTTATAGGTTACTTTTCTTGCTGCTTGCAATGTACTCGGCATTTCTTTTACAAAACTCAATGGTGCGTTTTTCTCACCCACAAACTGCTGTCACGTTTTTTTTACTGCCAAAAGTATCCTCCTCTATGTTCCTGTTAGTTTCACAGCTAAGATCACCCAACACTGGGTTGCATT
>JAMQGT020000958.1:170000-198623 GCA_024447675.2 Pterophyllum scalare
CTTTTTTTTTTTTTTTTTTTCAGAGCAGATCCATATATTTCTGCAGAGTCCTGCCACACCAACATTTGATTAGCAGGTGACATTCCTGTCTGGAGGAGCAGCCAGTGTCGTCTGTCTTTTGCAGAATATTTTTCATCACATTGAACACTGATGCTGTACAGTTTTTCTAGAAAAGCATTTAAGTTACATGTATTTTCCTAACAAGCTGGAGTTGTGACACCAAAGATGCACACTCCAGCCTCCATGGTGATGGGGATTGTTTTTGCCCCTTTGGGTTTGGTCCTAGTCTTCACTGCTGCCATCACCCCCCAGTGGCGAGAGGGACAGGCACGTCTGGGAATGGCAGGACCAGGAACTCTTCTTCGGTCAGGAACAAAAAGTCATGGGATAGGGACCAGGTCCGGCTCAGTGGAGGCACTGCTCTTATTGCGCTCTGATGGACTATGGGAGAGCTGCCTGCAGGTGGAGCACTCTGACTTGAGGCAGTGCTGGCCTGTGGCTGGTCCATATCAGAGAGACCCAAGGGTTCGTCTGGCACAGGGTTTGGTGCTATCCTCTTTGTTCCTGTGCGGCACTGGCATTGTTCTGGCTTGCATTGGGGTCCGCTGCTGGGCAGATCTCCCTCTGAGAGGTGTCGCAGCCTCAGGAGGACTTCTGGTGGTGACAGCCGGGCTGCTGAGCCTTACTGCATTAGGGGTGTACACCCATAACCTTAGAAGACTCGGGATGGACCCGAGTCAAAGGATTCATAACCCACGGTACCCCAACCTCAGGTTGCATCCAGCTGGCTCGCTTTACTTTGGATGGCTGGGTTCATGTTTACAGGTGGTGGGAGGCAGCGCTTTGCTTTTCAGTTTCAAACGACCAAGATGCCCAACCTGCCCATCCCGACATGAGCTATCTGTCTCTCCGTGCCACTCATGTCCAGAAGTTACCAACAAGACGGACATAGATGTATATGAAGTTAGTTGTTAGAGCCAGGTTCAACCTTAGACTTTCAAATTTTGTAAGAAAATATGGATTAAAACAAATAAAATTAGACACGAGGGCACATTCTGAAACTCCTTTTAACTTCTCGGCCTGTAAAGCTGCTGCTTATGTAATGAAAAGTCATAGTCATAAATTCATAAATGACTGTGAACTTCTGGACATTGCTTTTTATTAATGAACTTTTTTGCAGGTTTGAGCATGATGGCTGTAGCTCCCCTTTGACACAGAGACAAACATGGATTAGGGGTGTAAATTTAAAAAAAACCCATCCTGCTGCCTTTAAATGGAACATGTGGTGAAATATAATTGAAGTATTGCTTTGTGATGCCTTTACATTGTAGCCATGCATTTGTACTGTTAAGAAAAAACAATGTCTGAACAAAACTGTGAAATGCTAAATATTTGTGTTGAATTCAAACAGACTAGCAGTATTATAGATGATGTCAGGGCTTGGATAAAAAATAGCTTTAATTCTTAAAGCTCATCACATAGGGTTTTATCTGTATTATGTTAATTGCTAACAAAAATGCTTTAAGTTTATTAAACAGATGAGGATATACAACAGGTTGTTCATTCCTTGTAAATTAGTTGTTTGTATTGTCATTTTGTGCTCATATTTGGTGGAGCTGTCTGCACTGAATAAATTGTTTTAACAATACATCACCTGGCGCTGCATTTTTTTAAATTTTTTTTTTTACTTTTATGAGAAATTAAGAGTGAAAGCAGATTAAGCTGAGTTACAATGAAGAAAAAAAACCCATCACCACATGTAATTTATCCTGTGAAGAATAAATGCACACTGACATCTTTGCAACCCAAATACATGTACATGTTTAATATGGAAATTAATTCATAGCATTTGGCTCAACAGAAAGCTGACGGCCAGAGAGATCATCTCAGATATCGCACAGCAGACAAGGTCACTGCAGTTAAACCGAGTTTCATTATGTGAATAGATTTTAGATGAGAATGCCGCCTAGAGCCACACGGAGACATCGCAATCTGATGTGAGAATAAGCCGGCATCAAACAACCTCAGGAGAGAAGAGAAATTCACGTCATGGTTGAGAACGTATGTCTTTGAGACCTGGTCTCACAGAGCAAGGAGCCCATGAATAAACATTTTATCTATTTAGCAGTGGACTTCAGTGGGCAGCTAAAAAGAGGTCTCAGATACAGAGCAGGGTGTAAGAAGTCTCCTCAGACTGAAATGTATTCTCTGAAGACAGACATGGGCATGCATATTTAAAAACAGGCAAAATACTTTATCAAATCTAGTCAATTAGTTGCCCTGAGCTCCACCTGAAATCAGAAAACATCTACATCACATTTCAGTGATCATCACACTCTCGTTTTGTTCATTCAGCCAGTGAAGGTTACCGTGAAAAGGAGCAGGGTCGTCTCAGTACTTGGGTAGACGTCACTTGTCTTGCTGCATTCACTGCAGATATAGGCAATAGATAACGCTGAACCTCGGCTGTCATGCAGCGCTTCTTCGTGCTTCATTAAATATACAATGCGTGGTGACGTATTCTCAACAGGGTGATAAAGATAGTTAAAAATGGACTTAACAAGAGGCACAATGGCAGTGTTTCTGAAGTTCTGTGCAAAATTATTCACATGGACCTTTATTAAGGTAATGTCAATAAGCAAATACGTAGAGTATTTATAATAAAACTATATTTACATATCACATTGCAAAAGGTTACTTACATTACAAGATTTTTGTTTTTTAACCACAGTAGAAGATTTTAAAATTGTATAAATACATATCAAACTGAGACTGTGACACTTGGCAATTTCATGTTCTCCTTGCTGTTGTAAACTTGTCATATAGCTAAATTTGGTTCCTATAAGAAAAGACAAACATGTACTCACACATTTCACCAACATGCTTGATTGGATTTTTGATTTTGTGGCCATTTTCACTATTCCTAATGAAAAAACCTCTGTGCTGCCTCACACTGTTCCATAAAGAAAATCTTTCACTTGTCTGATTTTTATTAAATGTTATTAAACAGACCGACTCTGAACTGGTGTGATTTTTTTCCAGCGTGGTCTTAAATGAAGAAGTAGCTCTCTGCTGCATCTCCACTTTGTGCCATTTCACTCAGCTGTTTGTTTATTGAATCTTGCAGCGATCCAAGAGAGAATTCTAATACTGGGCTGTTCTCTGTGCTTGGAGACGCTTGTGGGATCTCCAAAAGAACATCAGATGGCTCTGCATCGACTAACTGCTCCCCATCGCAAAGACTTAGTCTGTATGCGCCTTCTGTCTCTGCAGCGGCTGTTTCCTTGGCAACAGTTTCTAAGGCAACCTCCTCAGTAGGTGTGTCCTGCACAGGCGCCTTGTCCCCTGCTTTGGAGGCCTTGAGTGCGGCCAGTTTCTCAATTTCTTTGATAAGTTCCTCATTGTTCTCCTTCCACTGACGGTATTTTGAAGCTGTCAGATTGGAGTCATCCAGGATCCTGTTGATCTGTTGCAACTCTGCTTCTTTGGCCTGAAGAGGAAAAGCAAATCCAGCGACCATCAGATACACTCACATATTACTCTCTGACCATCTGCATATGACAACCTTTCTGAGTAAGACAGTTACTTGATTAACACACACAAGTGATCACTGTGAAGGCACATCTTCTTTGAAGAACTTTCTGAAGTCAATAGTCATGATCTTTATCCCTCAAATCCCGATTCATGCCTCAATCATGCCCGATGATTCATATGTTATTGGCCTAAGAATTAGCCCCTGCAACTTCTGATGTATTTTGCCAGATTGGGTCACATATTTGGCCCTTTTGATGACATCTGTGAGGCTATGATTATTATTCCTTATGTCGAGGCATTGATTATCTTTCTCTCACTGATAAATTCAAAAACTGCAGCGTAAATGACAGCTGAACATGCACAGGAGGAATCAACCATATTGATTGGGCCAATCACAAGGAACAGGCTGCATCGTTGAGATGCATAGTTACATTTCCAGGGAGGTGCATGTCAGGTTATGGAATAGGGTTTCACAGGGGTTTGCACTTAAAATGTGCATATGGCTAAGACCTTACGCAGAAGTATAAATCCCCTGTAATACTGTGGACCTGAGTAAGAGCAGTAGTGAGTGAGGTGTTTGCATGAGATCTTTTCATTTCACAGCATGTGAGGCATTTAGGGAACATCTGTAATATATGTGCCATATATCACCACCAAGTAAATTTCAAGCTGTGGGAAACACTGCAGTGCAGTTTTAAATAAGAATGGTTCTACTCATGTCATCTCAATTCCCTGCGGTCACAGCGAGCTACTAATAAAAGTCAAGGTTTTAATTAAATTATATAGCTCCTGCCAGTGCAACTTTGGTTCATTAAGTTGCTTGGTTAATTCACCAAGTTAATGCTTTACTGCACGGTTTATGCAGGTATGAGAAAAGGTAAGACTGGATAAAACATTTTTCTCACCTTTAGAGTGCTTTGCAGAGCTCGGAGTGTGAGTGCCTTTTCATTGATGATTGGATTCTTGTTGCGCCGAATGAATGACTTCCTAAAGTGGTCCTGCGTTAGGGGCTGTTCGTTGCCGATCAGAGAAACGCCTCCTTCCTTTAAGTTGTTTAACATCATGCCCATCTCATCTACTTGAGCAGGTTCTAAGAGAAATGAAGAAATAGGCGGGACAGCGATGTAGGAGCAAATTAAAATTTAAGTACAAAACAGGGCAGTGGGGCTCGGTTGATGAAAACAACACAGTTAATCTTAATTGTTCTCTCACAGAATATTAAAACATCTCTCAATGATTAAACGATTCATTTATGCAGTGATTAATGAAATTTAATCACGCAGTGATTAAAGAAATTTTCTCTGCGAAAACAAGAGAGCACAACAAATACCTGTTCCTTTGCTGCCCTCTAATGCCGATTTGGATAATGGCACCCTGTTCTTAGCCTTGGAGAGAGGCATAGTGTTCGACTGTACCTTCTGAGACACATAAAAAAAGAAGAAAAAGAAATATGACATGAATGTAATCTGGACATGTATGTGTGTGTCTTAATGGTTACTTATGCATGTTTAACTGTCTAACTGTGCTAACCTTGTTTTTCCTGCGAGGTGAAGGAGATGATTCACTCTCTGATTCAGTTTCACTGTAACACTCTATTTCAAAATGAACACAGCTGTTAATGTAATGTCATTACCTCAAATGCGAAGCACCATTATTGTCATTTGTAAATGGGCATAGCTACAGTAATTAACAATAATGATCTGTGCTACTAGATGATTATGAGACTGCAAGTTGGTAAAACGCTATGATTTGTTTAGGGTTTTTGTGGTGAAAATACCATTAGTTTGTTCAATCAGGACACATTAAATATGTGAGAAAAAAAACATTAACTGCATATTATGCACATATAATTTACTGATTCAGAGTAAACATGTAAAACGATAAGATAAATGTTTCCACACCTTCCTCACTATCTGGGCCTTTGTGGGACTTCTTGTGCTTCTGTATAGCAATGATCAGACAATTTATCCACCTGAAGAAAACAAAAAAAGATAAGCTATGTCAGCTGTCTTTATATACACTCACTAAACACACACCTGATCAACTGCTTGTTAACGCAAATATCTAATCAGTCGGTCACATGGCAACAACTCAATGCATTTAGGCATAACCAAGTATCAGAATGAGGAGGAAAAGTATTTAGGTGACTCTGAACATGGCATGGTTGTTGATGCCAAAAGAGCTAGTCTGGTCTCTGGGTGAAAATGCCTTGTTGATGCCAGAGGTCAGAGGTGAATGGCCAGACTGGTTTGAGCTGATAGAAAGACAATAGTAACTCAAATAAACACTGGTTACAACCAAGGTATGGAGAAGAGCATCTCTGAATGTACAACACGCCAGACCTTGAAGAAGTAAGCTACAGCAGCAGAAGACCACACCAGGCACCACTCATGTTAGCTAAGAACAGGAAACTGAGACTACAACTCACACAGGTTCACCAAAATTGCACACTAGAAGTTGGAAAAACGTTGCCTGGTCTGATGAGTCTTGATTTGTGCTGCATCATTCAGATGGTGTAGTTAACACGAAAGCATGGATCCATTCCATCTTGTTGCATTGGTGGTTTAATAGTGTGGGGATATTTTACATTACGAGCATTGTAAAATACCACAGGCCTACCTGAGTATTGTTGCTGACCATGTCCATCCCTATATGACCACAGTGCATCCATCGTCTGATGGCTGCTTCCAGCAGCATAGCATAGCATGTCTCAAAGCTCAAATCATCTTAAACAGTTTCTCTGAAGCGAGTTCACTGTACTCAGATGGCCTCCACAGTCACCAGATCACAATCTAATAGAGCACCTTTGGGATGTGGTAGAATGGGAGATTTGCATCATGCATGTTCAGCTGACAAATCTGCAGCAGCCATGTGATGCTATCCTATCAATATGGACGAAAAAACTCTGAGGAATGTTTTTAGCACCTTGTTGAATCTATCAATCTATTAATTCCCAGAGGAATTAAGGCAGTTCTGAAAGCTACAGGGGGGGTCCAACCTTGTATTAGCAAGATGTACCTAATAAAGTGTCTAGTGAGAGTATGTATGTTCACGTCCTTAAGCACAATGAGTAATTATGTTCTACAAGAGGAGCCAGAAACATGCAGCCTGCAGGGGGCAGTAAACACTACCACCTGTTACTGATGGCTTTAATGCTTCTAATCTACAGTGTTAAATTAATGAATGACTACATTATGTTGGAGCTGGTGCACTACGCCAACTCTAACATAATGTACAGACATCATAATGCCATTATACAGTATGAACTATTCACTGTACATCATCTAACTTACTTGCTCATGTCAGTAACGTTGTCTGCAGCGAAGATGAAGCTCTGAAATTTCTGGTGGCACATTTGGAATACGCTGGCAGGGAGAAAACAGAGGGCCACAAACATGAAGACTTAAACATGCAGAAACACACACTCACTGTGTTTTCTCTTCTCTAAGTAGCAATGAGACTGTTTTGCACTTTTTCAAACAAAAATCACAGTTTCCTGCATAAGGCGAAGACAGATCTTCCACTGTGCACAGGCACAATAAAGTTTCTGTTTTAAACCGAGAGTCTAAAATGGCTTTTCTGTTATGGCACCACAATGTGATTAATCACTGGATTCACTCTTACTTTTTTCTCTTGTGCTCTCCGGCGCTCTCTATGCCATAGCTGGATATACTGAGCAGACCCTCTGCCTTCTCCTCCTGAAGAATAAAATAAAATACAATTTGACAGAATTAGACATACTGACAATTAGATGAATGCAAAATATTTTAATAGTTTAATACTCCATCATATAGTTCATGTGCCTTAGATAGAAACAAAATAATAAACAGTCATATATGAAAATACTTACAGTGTTTATTGGTTATTACAGCAGAGGCTATTTATTAATTTTTTTCCTTTTTTTTTTTTTTTGCTCACCTGTTGGCTCTTGTACCAGTAAAGGTGAGGCCCCTTGAGTACAAACCAGAAACGTTGCCACTTCTGCGCAATGAAGACACTGCTCTCCTTTCTTTTCTTCCAAAGCCAGCCGTCACAGTCGGGGTGACTCAAATCACGGCAGGACACACGACGCCGACTCAAAGTCGTCGTCATTCCTGAGAGGAAGAAGGGAAAAGAAGTGAGACGAGGATCACGATGAGCAAACCTGATTTCTGGAGAATTCTTGGCTTTGATTTGAGGCTTTATTTGACTATTATACTCTTTGGATCAAACTATTCCAGAAACTGTAAAAGCACGGGAAGTGGAGCCCAGACATTACATACATTGTTGTCTTATGTATATTAATTAGTGCAAAAACAGCACCCTATCACTGAATTCATTTTATCCTCTACTGCTGCATTAATACAACAGCAACTGAACGCTCTTCATCACAGTGCATTACACTTTTGACCTCTATATCACACAGTTGAGTTGACTCAGTATCATCTACAAAGCTTCCAGTGACCTCACATCTCTTCTCACATTTGAAAACTATGTTACACAATCCACTTACTCCTCAACCTTACAAACTGTACCCATCCTGTTTTCCACTAACCTTTGCAGGACTAGTTTTAGGTACTCTTCAGCTTTTAAGTAGAATAAATTTCGCTCAGTCAGGATTTTATTACTTAATTTGAAACATCATTGTATGGTGTATTGAATCTATTTGGGCATATTCTTTCTTTTGCAAATTTTTTTTCCCCACAGTTGTCATTAATTAGCCTAATAACAATGGCTTGTCTTTTTTATAAACATTTTATATTCTTAAATAAATAATAAACATTCCCTACTTAAACATTTGCTCTGCTCCAGGTCTTGCAACACACATAAGCCACACCCCAAATTTGCTTAAGACTTACTTTGGGGATGATTTTGACATTACAAAGACTCACTCAGGTGCTGCTCAGGTCTAGTTTAGTTTAGTTTAGTCCTGTGATAAAGAAAATCGTACCTTTTGTGGAGCTCTTCTTACCCTCCTTGT
The DNA here is from genome assembly GCA_024447675.2 of Pterophyllum scalare. NCBI lineage: Eukaryota > Metazoa > Chordata > Actinopteri > Cichliformes > Cichlidae > Pterophyllum > Pterophyllum scalare. The sequence goes on from JAMQGT020000958.1 coordinate 178,495, forward strand.
TCCCCTGAAAAGATAAACAGGCAGAGATCAGTCACTGTTTAAAACATAGTTTAATTCAATCCCCATGAGCTGCCTGGATTCTAACAAAAATAACCTTCTGCATTTCCCCCTCACCGTCTGTCCCACCATGTCAGGGCAGGAACTGATGCTAGCTCTTTCCTGTTTGTTTCTTAGAGGTGAGGGCGACCGGTCTCTTATGAAATTCAGGGAAAGCCTTGAACCATGCAAACTGCTGGACCCTGCTGGAAAACAAAATTAAGTTTATAAATAAACCTGCAGCTTTGCGCCTGAATTATATTGTAGTTTCTGTGCAGAAGGTCATATGACAGTGAAACTACTACAATAACACGCCATGATAATACACATTGTGTGCTGTAGTCAACAGTTTAAAAAGTTTGGGAAAAGGAAAACAAACACAGATACTGGCGATTATATGGAAAGATAAGGTCTTGCAAATGTCTCTTACTTGGGCCCAAAAGCGCCCCCTGTTGGCTTAGATTTGAAGTAGGGGTCAGATTCTCAGGGTCAGAAGGTATCTCGGATTCCTCCTGTCCCATGGGCTGCTGTTGCACCTCTGGCCCCTGAACAGCTCGCCTGTAACAACATATATAGAAATATCAATCAAAGTATTTGTTTTCCTCTAAGACAACATCTGATATTAGAGGATTAGAAGTCCAGATGCATGTGGTTTACAGAAAACAAAGAATGAGCAAACTAAGCAGCGACAGAATGGTCACTGGTCACTGTTCTTATCTTACGTTATAGTCACAGTTGTCATATTGCACAGATATGAAGTGAAACCTCGAACTAAAAACACTGACAAAATATTGCAAAACTACAAGTTCTTCAAGAGACTCACTTAAAGAGATGAAATATGACTTTATTTGCCAGTTTCTCCCTTTTTTTCTTAGAGTGTAGCTGTTGTGTATCAGAATGTGTCAACATTATTTACAACCGCAAGGCACCATCACCGCCCACTCCATCCATTTGCTAGAGTCCGCCTGCTCTTCATCAGCTCTCGCTGTCCCTCTTTGCCTCTTCATCACTCTTTTTCCTCCCTTCTACGATTTTTCTTGTTTGCGTCTTTCCAAAACTCCCTCCGTCTATTCATCTTTCTCCTCATCTCTTTCTTTTTACTCGTTTCCAGTCAGTCGTGGGCTGCGAGCGTGCACAGTGGAATTTGTGGCATTTGCAGTGTGACCTCATCAAAAACCTACCGGGTGCTGTCAGATGAACAAGGTCAGAAGGGTTTCAGTGATGTGTAACTTAGCGAGCCAAAGCAGTATCCAACCTGTTCTTACTGCATTCTGCATGCATGTATGCAAACAAATTAATAGACTAATAAAAATAATTAGAAGTTAACTATTTTTTTGTTTTGTTTTGTTTCCTTTTTTTCTGAACTTTTTTTCTGAACTTTTTTTGCCATACTATTTTCTTTGAGAAAATAGTATGGCAAAGCCATTTGTAGGATGTGTTAGCTGTATGCACAAAATGCAAACTTTTTGCCATAAAGACAAAAAAACACAAAAATCAGGTCCCAGGTAACTTGTTTAACATATACTGGAAAATATTGAAGTAAGGCTCTCAGGCATTCTGTATTCCTTTCAAATAATTACTCTCAACTTTTCTCAGTATCAGTGCTAAACAAAACATAAATCTTGATATTATTTACTCTGCTATCCTCTTTTGTGTTTGGCTTGTCCCAGATGTGAGGATCAGGGTGTAGTTCTGTCTGATATCAGGCTGCTTTTGTGTATTTTGTTTCAGGAAGTAACCTGCTTGCATGTGTCAGATGTTCGCGCAAACAATCATATTATTTGTTTGCTTTAATTTATCATACGTAGCACTTAAAATGCTCAGATGAATTTCAGCCAGATGTTCATGTTTAAAACAATCTGCTTATTCAAAATGTGAAACACATCTGTGTTTCGGGGTGATTTTTAAGAATCGTGTACGTCTAAACTGTGTTTCTAAGGCTGACTGAAAACCAAAAGGTTAGGTTCTTTATCCTCTTGGGCTCCTGTCCCTTCATTCTGGGATATTACATTCTGGCTTTCTACACCCTATTCTTCATTCTGCTCAATAAAGTGTGGGAGATGGAAACTTTATAGTGTTATGCTCTAAAATAAATGCATTTTCCCCACCAGATATACGTCTTTATAGTATACGTCAAATACGTCTTTTTTTAAATTGCTGTTCAAAGGTGATGCTCAGATTTTATAGTCACTGGGTCCAACTAATCCCAAATATCTGCCCATCCATTAATTCCGGGGCCGGGTCATAGGGACAGCAGCCTAAGCAGAGAAACAAAGACCTGCCTCTCACCAGCCACCTCCTCCAACTTATCCGGGGGAACACCGAGTCGTTCCCAGGCCAGCTGAGAGATATAATCTCTCCAGCATGTCCTGGGTCTACCCTCGGGGCCTCCTCCTGGTAGGACATGCCCAGAACACCTCACCCAAGAGGTGCCCCGGAGGCATCCTAGTCAGATGCCTGAACCACCTCAATTGGCTCCTTTGGATATGGATGAGTAGCGGCTCTACTCTGAGCCCCTCCCGAATGACTGCACCCTTTCACCCCATCTCTAAGGGAGACACCAGCCACCCTTTGGAGGCAGCTCATTTCCACCGCTTGTATCTGCGATCTTGTTCTTTCGGTCACTACCCAAAGCTTGTGACCATAGGTGAGGGTAGGGACATAGATCAAAACGACAGCTTCGCTTTTACGCTCAGCTCCCTCTTCACCACATCGGACCGGTGCACCATCTGCATCACCACAACTGCAGCCCCCATCAGTCTGTCAATTTCTCCCCCTCACTTGAGAGCAAGACCCCAAGATACTTAAACTCCTCCACTTGTGGCAGCTAGGAGAAATTAAAAATGCATCCCAAACATGAGCTCTGATCCCAGGAGGTTAAGACAACATCCTATCTATCATCCTATCAGAAATCCTCCTTTTTTCCTTTTTTTTTTTGTACTTCTACAGTTATAAACCTGTTGATATGTGCACAGCATCAGAGGATGGGAGGCAACACTGTGTGTGTGTGTGTGCATTTGTGTGTGGCGGAGATAATTAATATCAACACAAACAATTCAGTGGTAGTAAAAACTCATAATTCATAAACATATTATGGGAGTAAAGAAATGCTGGCGAATAAAGAACCACCCTTCTGGGAGGCATTGTTGCCTTGCTGACTAATGTTACAGCATTTTAAGTGAGTGAGTGAGTGAGTCAACTAAGTGAGTCCTCTTCAAAGTTTACTAAAGGGGCAAATGCATCTGTTCTAAATATGTGGGGAGGGTGGTTTATATTTCAGGTGGGATTCCCCATGCATCCCCCTGAAATCTACACCTATCATCTGTGCTATTATTTTAACTCTAAATGGAGCTTGGATTTCTTCTTAATGTTTTTTAGATGCTAGCCTCTAGTTTTTAGTAGTCAGCTGAATTAAACACAAATAGCAGTTATTAAAAGTTCTAGCTTATTAATGTAAAAACTCACCTAAAAGAGAAGGACCTGACAGATGCTGCCACTCTATTAAGTATGGAGTGCCGTGGATTGGCCTCCTCGTCCTTTTCGTCTTCCTCCTCTGACTTTTCTTCTTTGTTGTCTTCTTCTTTCTGAAAACAGATCAGTGCGTGAGTGTGCATGTCGAACTGTCTGTCTGTGGGTTATTTTGCATTTAGGAGTCAGCAGAGGGTTAAGAATCTGGATGTCACCATAGATTGTAATTGCAACCCGCTCCTTGGCTCCTCCATCTGCATGCTCTGTAGCTTAGCAGATGAGATGACAACACAAACACATACGTAGACAGCGTGCACACAATGCTACACACACACGTCCTGTGAAGCGCTTGCAAAAACCAGGGCATCTTTTGAAGACAATATGGAGTTTATACACTCAGCTGATTCAAATCGTCTAATGTTTTTCTCACCCTATGTCCGCCAGCTAGATCTGAGATTAGCATGGTAATGGTCACAAGGGGGTGTGAAATGCTCAGTGCGTGTGTGTGTGTGTGTGTGTGTGTGTGTTTATATCAGATGCAGTGAGTAATTCGGGCTGTTGTTCAAAGACAAACACCAGTTGGCATAGTGACTATTGAGTGTGTGCAAGTGTTTATGGAAACAGATCCCAAATGAGGTTAAACGGAAATCAAAGAGGGGGTTCTTATGAAAGAATCCCCTGACATAAAACAATCCCGTTTCTAAGAGAGGATTTGACGCTTGACTCTAACCCATGAATGTAATTATCCTAAACTGAACTTAAACAGTACACAGTGTTGAATGTTGCTGGCTTTGAGGTTCCTTCTATTAGCTTCACAAATGATTAAAAATATCAACATGAACAAGGAGAAGAAAAATGCAATTTCTTAAAAATGTTCTACTCCCTGGGAGGGTCTACAATGAGTAATTTCAAATAATGGCATTCAGTGATTACATACTCATCCTTTTCTACTCTTGCAAACATGTTAGGATAACTTGCTTGTAAAAAGCAAAACAGCTTGCATATGGACAAGATTCACTCCAAAAAGGGAAGACTTCATATTATTTCTGTAAGCATATCTACAGTAGTTTTCAAGGCTTCAGTTTTGAGGCTACGTGAGGACAATTAAGTCGGGAGATTATCTGAGGTTGATTTTTCTCACATGTTGCACAGAAAGGGAGATAGTTCACGTCAGACACATTCTCACTACTCCAAATACTCTGTCTCACTTGGGTGAGGCTCGTTAGTGCCTGGGTAGAGTGTACAAGAGGCAGGGCACGGTGACACCCACTGGCTGTGCAGTCACAGGACAATTACCTTCTCTGTTCTCACAGAGGCTCAGTCAGAAATCACACAGATTTCACAGCAGACTGAGTTGGACATTTGTGTTCTCACATACAGCTCCTGCAGGTAATGTCAAGGGCTGCAGTGTGAATGTGAAAGAAGTGGAAGTGCTACTCAAAGGCAAAAATGAACCAGTGTCATCAGCATCATTATCCAAGGAAGACTATATATCCAAACTAAATTTTGTGGAAAGTAGAAGTACAAGCTTTGTATAATAAAAAAATAAATATATATATTTTAAAAAATCCACTATTTTTTAAGTTAATACAGTTTGCACAGTGATGAAGTGATGAAGTGAGTGGAGGAGGACTTTAACAAGCCCCGACCTGTGCAGAGGAGAGCTGGACTGAGTATTTGTGTCGCACTGATCCAGGGATCGTCTTCAAGATGAGAGTCACTCCGCTGGGACTCTCACGCAGCTTCTTCACGAGGTTAGCTCTGCTCCAGCCCACCTGAGGCAGCGACACAGATGATTACTTCAGTGTGAAGGTTATTGCACAAAACATTCAAAGCCTTTGCAAGAAGAGAACCACACATATATAGTGCAGAAAAGCAGGCTCTTAAGTGCTGCATGTACAGTATCACTCACCACTATCTGATCATTGACTTGAATCACTTCATCACCAGCCAAGATCTTTACGTAGGCATCAGCAGAAGGCTGCAATATGAGAGAAAATCAACACAAATAAGAAATTCTTTCAAAGAAACCCAGTCAAATATATAAATATGGACATTTATTAAAAATACTATAAGATAGTACAATACTATAATTCAATAAACTAAATGCACATACCATCACATTTATGCAAAAATCCAGCATTGCTCACTATGACTGAATCAAATGATAAATATTATATGTGACTGCAACCATAATATGATAAATTTGACACTAAATGGGACATAAATGACACAAGGACTTTGCTAATCTACTGATAGTGAAGACTCATATTATAATTATAAGCCAAGGCCCTGTCTGTGCAGGGCAGTGCATGGCTCCTTCCCATAGCCATGCAGTTTATCTGTATTTGTGGACAGCGGCCATTTCTCTTATTAACAGTCAGCCACAGAAATGTCACTAATAGCGGGGGGAGCCTTTGTGGTTGACATCATGGAAAAATAGCATCTTCATCTTTCTGCCCCCCAGGAGAACTACCCTCGCTCTCCTTTCACAAGCTCTTCTTATTTTCACCCATAAACACTCCCTCATGCATTTTATAAGCCCCCAATTCGAGGGATCTTTGGCTTTTTCAGAAATTCATGCATCTGCGCCGCATCCATTAGATGATTTTATTTTTCTCAGAGAAGCTTTCATCCACATTAAAAGCCAAATCATTATATGTAAAGCTAATGAAATCCTCTTTTAATGTAATGCACCACATACACTAGATTTCCCTGTTGTTCTGTCCAGTTTCATATTCAGCTACAGTGGGTATTTAATTAAATAAATGGCAGATGACAATTACATCTAATATACACAGAAAAATCTAGTGAGTCACAATGTGTTATAAACTTGTTTACATCCAATTGGCAGCATTTTGAATAAGCAGCCTTGAGTAAATATTCCAAAATAAATAGTTTGCAAGTGTTTACAGGGCGAAGATTGAAGTTTCAGTTTCAGCAGCAGTCACGGCAAGAAAGATAAGCCAACAACTAAAAATAATGCCTCACACAAAGTGATTTGAAGAAAAAAGTGTTTCCACAATAAATTGATGAAAATTTTAATTTCATACTTTACACAGATGAGAGGTTTTAACAGACACGTGCAATTTGAAAAAGTACGTTTTTGTGTCACATGAAAGTTGATGCATTTTTAAAAAACAGCTAGAAACGGTAAAGCCCATGGTGCTTGCTTTTTATTTTTGCTTTTCATGACTAAAAATGTACTTCCAGTTCCTTCTAGATAAGAAACTCAGACACACTATTGCTATGTCTGTTCTAAGCAGAACAAAACCTTCTGATAGAAGAAGTGCAAATGAGCATGAGGTGTTTGCATGAGCTCTTGTAAAGAGACAAACTGTTGAGAGGTCAACACATCTCTTCATTCAAGTGTTGTTCCGGCTCCTTTTAAACATGTTAATATGCAACCCCTCTTAAAAAAGAAGAATTTAGACCCATCTGTTCTCTGTAAAATTCGGCCCATTTCTAAGCTCCACTTTTTTTTAAATCTAAAGTCCTAAAGAGAGTTGTTTTTAACCAACTACATACTTTTTTAAACTGAGTTTGATATTTATGAAAAAATAAGTCTGGTTTTAAGTCTCATTGTAGCACTGAAACAGCCCTTTTAAGAGTTCTTGATGATCTTCTTTCAGCTGTTGATTCAGGGAACTCTATTAATACTTTTAGACTTAGCAGCAACAATGTGTGAGCATTAAAGGTATAGCTCTGGATTGGTTTAAATCCTATTTGAGTGACAGATGTTTATCTGTAAAAATTGGTGAATTTTCTCCTTCTGCGGCTTCTCTCTCCTGTGGTGTACCTTAAGGGTCTATTTTCAGCCCATTACTGTTTTCTTTATATATGCTGCCCCTGGGATAAGTTTTTAAAAAGTAATCTGTCCTTTATTTCTTTTTCTTTTTTCTTTTTTTTTTGCTGATGACATCCAGATTTATTTTTCTATTAGACTTCATAGGAAAACCTGTGGTTTATAGCAGGTTTTGTTAAACTGTCTTAATGACCTAAAGAATTCGGTTTTTTTATTTATTTTTTTTGGCTACAGTGGCTTTATTTGCAGGGTAGACAGACAGGAAATGGGGGTCAGGATACGGAAAAAATCGGCCACAGGCCAGGACTCAAACCCGCGTGGCTTGCACCACAAAGCAGCATATATATGTGGTCACCTGCTCCACCACTGAGCTACCCGGGCGCTCCTAATTAGTTAAACGTGAATTATTTTCATCTTAATGAAAGCAAAACAAAGGTTGTTACGTCTAGTTGTGCTGACCAGCTGAAGGACTGCGCTGCCTCTCTTGGCCACTTAGGGTCAAGCATCCATCAATCTGTTAAAACTTGGGTATGATTGTTGACAGACCTTTTAAATTTGATACACAGATTATTACTGTTTTTAAAAAAAATTTCCAGTTGAGATAGTGGCTAAAGTGAAGCCCCATCTTTCTTATAATAACTTTAAAAGTCATACATGCTCTTATTATAACAAGACTGGATTATTGTCATTTTTTGTATGTAGGTTTTCCACAGTCATCTCTTCATCATCTTCAGCTGGTACAAAATCCTGCTGCTCGACTTTTAACTAGGACAAGAAAACATGAAGATGTTACTCCAATTTTACCTTCACTTCACCGTCAATTTTAGGATTAATTTAAGTATTGATCTTTTTAAGATTCTTAATGGACTGGCACCATTAAAATTTGTCTGATCTTATTTATGTTCAAACTCCTATCAGAGCACTGAGGTCTGCTAATCAGTTGATCCTTAATATTCCAAAATCTAGATGTAAAAATAGAGGTGAACAAGCTTTTTCAATTTTTGCTCTGAATCTCTGGAATTCCTTACCAATTCACATTAGAACTGCCTAAACTGTTTCTACTTTTAAGTCTTTGATCAAGACTCATTTCTACTCTCTGGCCTTTAATTGGAGCTAAAACTTGATATCTTGTAATTATTTTATTTTTGTTTTTGGCTGCTTTTGAAGCACTTTCGCCAACTCTAGTTGGTTTAAATGTGCTACGGTATATACATTTAACTTGACCTTGACATGTTGGTTTGAATTTCAAGATCAGTGCATTGGCTAAGAGTTCTGATAAGGCAATGATGGTGCTTTGTTGGCTGAGTCATCACTGAGAAATGGAAAATAAATGCCTGACCTCAGCAGCAGTTCCAGTCACGTAGTGGTTACTGGAGTTGGTGGATGTTATCTCAATGCCCTGAAAGAAAGCAAAAAAGAAAAATGCTACATAAGCTTCAGAACAATAAATCAAGGAACTTTGCCACACAGAATGTCAATTTTGCTCATCACTGAATCAAAATGATTCACCATAATGGACACATAAATTTGCTGTCTCGTTGGTGTTATTACCAGATTATGTAGCGATATTGGTGTCAGCCTCCAGATGTAATCACCTGTCATCCTGCTCTGACTGATCATTTTAATATAATGGGTGTAGGGAGAGGCAACTAATTGCATTCCAGAAAGCCCTGATCACATAATTATTACTTATCACTTCAGAAACTACACAAACATGCATGGATTTAATCAATTTCTTCACTAAAAAGAAGGAAAGTTACTTAATCAAAAAGGAAATGGACTGGTACTTACATAGTGCTTTTCTTTTCAATTTGAGCATTCAAAGCACTTTAATACAAGCATCTTTATCTCATTCACATACACATTCATACAAGCGCTTTGAACCTAACATTCATACACTCATACTCTGATGGATACATCGGGGGCAACACAGGGTTCAGTAACTTGCTCAAGGATATATTGACATTCATGCTGGTGGAGCCAGGGATTAAACCACCAATCTTCCAATCAGTAGACGGCCTTGTCTACTTCCTGAGTCACAACTGCACCATCATTAAATGAAATCATTAAATTTATAGATATATTAGTAATTAAACACAGTGCAGTAGTCAACACATATACTCCAAGTGTGGAAAGCGGTGAATAAAGGATAATGGAAGAGACAACAGTAAAACACAGCAGTAATCATATGCCTTCAAAATCAATGAAAATGTCACTATAGCTGCATACAGATTCACTGCAATGTTTTTCCAGTGCTTATAAATGCTAATTAGGAGTTCTAAGTTAAGTAAATTTTATAGATATATATCTTATAAATAATAAGGCATATTTAGTTTATTTTACCTTAAGTCCAAAGAATACAACTCTACCTGTAAAGCACGCAAAAACCCAGACTGAGTCACTTAGTCTTGTACTACAACTGCATTGCACACATTTTTGAAAAACAGTCCACACCTGAAATTCTTTTGCGCATCTTCTCTTATCTTAATTTTATCTTAATTTTATCACTCATAACGGCCTCTCACCTTATGTAAATTTGAGACAAAACAAAGAGAACAAAAGCTATTTTTCAATTTCGGACTTGCGTACATCATGACTTGAGTGAGCATACGTCATGCTTGGTATACTAAATGTGTTTATGTCATAAGTTTTTCCTGCCTTTCACTTCTCTTGCGTTCTCTTTCTAGATCCCATTACTCTTAATCTGTCAGTAAGCAGAAATCACTGCTGACGTGCGCCAATCAATTCATCTCTGCCAGCCTAGGACAGGCTTTGACGCTAGCTGTTAAGCACAAATGAAAAAAAGTAGGAAATTTGGCAGACACGTTGAAGAAAAATTCTCTGTATAAATTAAAATTAAACTAAAAAGACGCCAGATTGCGTAAATAACAAAGAAATAGACGGGAGTAATAATTGTCCTACTCAATGTGCTGACTTGAAGGCAAAAAGAGGAGATGCAGCACAAAAAGAAGATTGTGAACAACTAAACCTAAGAAAGGGTTTCAGAAAAAGCACAATGGTAAATCTAACAGAAGTAGGTACAAGGAAAACCTTGAGTTAGATGAAAGAAGTGATGATGACGATGATGATGGTGGAAACTACCAGGCAATGATGAAAACAGGAAATGAATACTGAAAATAAAACAGTGAGAAAAAAGTAAGACAAAAATATACAAGGGCAAAAAAAAAATGTTTTTTTGAAGAAACTGGATAAGTGAGGAAATGGGGAGAAATGAAAAATGGGAGACAAAGATGATCAGGAAAGCAAACAAGCAGAAGAAGGTTTAAATGACAGAGTGAATATAAATAACAGTGGTTTATAATTTCTCAAAACTGACTCTTTTTAGAACATTTACATAGAGATCACTGTTTTCCTTTTTGTGTCTTAGAAACTAAACTCAAAACACAATCTGCATGTAGAGCCCACTGAAAACAATAAGAGGAGTTCTAAATTAAATCAAGGCAAAAATGACAAAAGGTCCAAGTTATAAGAGCAGGATGAATTTACCAGCTGATCACCAGGTGATATGGGTACCAGGTCGACGCTCTCCAGCTGAGCAGTATGGGTGAGGAGTGCTTCAGGGCTGGAGTTCAGGATCTCATCGCAAACCCCCACCAACTGACGGGACTGGAGAATGAAACACACTCTGATTTATTTGGGAGCTCAAATTGGCTTGGATGACATATAGCATGCTCTCCCGAATATCTCATTTACTTCAGAGGAAAACAAAAGGTGAAACAAGGGAAATTACTCCAAGACATGCCAAACAAACATAGACAAACATACAATTAAGCGAGAAACTTACAACAGAGATGATGTCCTTTTCTTTTTCATAGACAGTGTTATTCTGTTGGATGAATGAAACAAAATGACATGAGCAAAAGATTGACACTGTATATGCTAATGTTATTGATTTGTGGAAATGGGACAGTTTGACTCAAAACCCATGTCCCATTTCCTCTTCACAGCATGAGTCAGGAAGTGAAAGGCCTCGGGGTTTCTAGAGGCAACAGAAGCATCACTGGAGATCATTAGTGTGTTTTACTGGCTTTCTACAATGAATAAATATATCTGCTCTTTATGTCAAATGCGCAGACAAGTATACTGTGCTTCAGGTTGCTGTGGATCAGATCTGCACACTGTTCTTCAGGTCATTCCATAGACTGTGAGGTGATGCTTCTGCCTCTCACTGTGACAGTCTAAAAGGCACATTATCTTTCTTTGTTTTTCATTCACCTATTCACCAATACTTGCAGGCTATCTGGGCTGTGACTGGTGGACAGTTCACTGAACCATACGAGCCACAGCTGCCCAGCTGTGGTCCCTCCACTGGACCTAACTTTTTCGGATCATGCTGATATTCAATGCCCTTTTTATGCTATATGTAATGAGTTCTTTCAATATAACTGAGATTTGAATAGTTTCAGAAGTCCAATACTCGTTGGGTGCAAATGCATGTTTTTTATGGCTTTTTCTACAGTGTAAAATCTGCAAATGGCAGGCTTATGAAAAGAGATATTACTCAGCTCCAGTGATTTATTCAGTTCACGTCAGCAGATATGTTTTGTGAGGAGAAAATTTTTAATTTCAAAGTAGTTCTGACCTATGCCGCTCTTTGTCTTTGCTGTTTCTTTTTTTTGGACCCAGTAAAAATTTCTTGCTGTCATTAGTCAGGAGGTGACATACCATACAGTGAATAATTTTATGCTAATTTGTATCCAGATTGGGCAACACATTGATTTGTTTGTAACTAGTGTAAGTATAGAGTAGTGTTTGCTCAGAACTGTCACGCAAGATTAGCACATATTTTAAGACAAATTATATCCTCTACACATAAAACATTTCACATATTTTGTAATATGAGCAGCAAAAACAGCAACACATGGTATTTACTGTCCATTGTTTCCAACAAGCCCACCATCTAAACATGTAGACATGCATGCACAGATATACGCACAGTCAGTCACAGTTACTAAAACTCATATGATGGTAGTGCATTGCCAAATCTCTGGTTTCTGGGAGGAGGGTGTTAATAACACCTTCTTATAAGCCATACTATGAGGCAGCTGAATTGTCCTGGGAGCTGAAGAAAAGAGTAGAGGCTCTGAATGATGGAGGATGATGAGGGGTTGGAAGAGAAGAGGGCAGATGTTTATACAGCATATATTATTCACTGAATTGACTAATGCCACACACTATTACTGCCCTAAGCTAATTTGCAATGGCTGGTGATGTGATGAGTTACATAAAGGATTGCAAGGGGAAACTAATCCCTGTGAAATGTAGCAAGGGATCAACAGCAAACACAGTTGGATTTCTGGGCTAATTAAAGGCTGCGACACAAAGCTGCAGGAAGGGGTATGACATGATTACAGACCAGTTCAACTAGTCCGCTTGTGTTTGCGGGTTTTTTTTGCTGCTATCCCCTGCTAGTATTACTGCTTGAGAGTGGATAGAAACTGTTATTTATATAACACCAAAACAAATCACTAAAGACAGTGATATCCAGATCTTGATCTTGATCCCTGCTAGAGCAAAGGAGTCAATGCACACTGCCTGTAAACTTGGGTGCCTAAATGTACAGTAAGCTTGTTAGTTACTTAGGCTTAATTCACAACATAAACCAAAGAAAAGATGCATTAAAAAGAATGGCAACAGGCACCTCGACTTCTACAATGAAGCCTATGATGCTCTTTGCAGAGGCATTTCACAAAGATCTTTATCCTACCGTATTAACAATTACCTCCAAGTAAACAAACACAGCTGACCATTTCAGATATAGCCTGCTTGCTCCCTTCTAACTGATGTCTCTAGTTTTGCACATATGCTCACAGCACAAAATTTTACTGAATGTTATTACAATCCATCCTGATTACAAACACAAACTCTCTGACTAAGTGACATTGTTGTTGAGTTATCGCGTTCACAAAGTTGAAACTAGGCCGCCCACCCGCAGACAGTAAAAATGTATGAGGCATGGTTGTTTTGAGAGGCCACGTGTTTTAGTTTTTTTGCTGTTGTTGTTGTTGTGGGTACTTGCATATTGTATATCATACTGCATATCCTGCATTTTATGATGTGTTTTTGCATTTTTTTAATAGATGCATCTTTCTGGTCCTGTCTTACAGTCTTTGCTGGATTTTTTCCTATTTCTTAAGGATGTGACTTTCAGACAGTGTTCATCTGCTGTGGAGAGTTTTTCAGGCCTGCCTTGTCCTCCACTTGTCCAGTTTCCTCAAATTTTTTTAAGGACACACAGCACACCATGTTGAGATATGCCACGTATTCAGCTGGGAATCACCTTGTTAGTGCAAAAATACAATTTTATGCCTGCCAGACTGTGTAAACCTTGGCAGTTTTCACAGATTCAACTAGAGAAGACGATGTGCTTTTTCTGACAGGCTGCTAGTACCTAAAGATGCAGTTTAAAAGTGGTTTGTTGTCTGTTATGTATAGACACTGGTTCAACCCCTGACTATGCTTGAATGATTCACAGGCCAGTGTTAAGTGGCTTGACAAAAAAGCAAACCAACAAACAAGAGACAAAATCCTCTAAACAAATTTCAGAATGCCTGAGGAAGTATTACTCAAAACTACTTTTTAAAAAATTGCAAAAAAAAGTACTGTAACTTATAAAGACAATATCTAAACAGTTTGGGTCTCTATGGAGAATTTTCTCCTTTTTGGTATCTGGAAAGAGGGCAATGTTTTTATTATTAAGACTTAAGAGTTATGAATGACTTAGAGAGTCACTGCTTTGAGATCCCAACTAGTGCCAAGTAGACTGGTAGTCGTATTCTAGACTTTACTTCAGCCCTCTACAGCACAGCGTTTCCCTTGGGCAACAGAAACTTTTTTAAGCCCCATGCCCAGGACATGTGAACTTAAATTATGCAAACCAATCAGAATGTTTTAAAAAAGTATCAAACTAGTCCAATAACATATGGGCGTCATTATTAAGCATGATTTGAAGGTGGGAAATCCTTGTCTGGCACATGGTCTCAGCATTGCAAGGTTGCAAGGTTCTTAGAAGAACATAAGAACCTGAGAATTTTTGCCCTGGTAATCATTTTTAATATTACATAAACTGCAAATAAATAAAATAAAAAATGCATGCGTGTGTATGAAGTTATAGAGGGGTTTTTTTTGTCAGGTTTAATGAAGTTTTTTTTTTATTTTACATGTTCAGAAATTCAGTTTTTCTTTTTGTTGCCTCAGGTAGACTTATAGGGTCAGGGTTAGGGTACCTTAGGTAACCCTGACCCTGACCCCCTATCCCTATCATAACCTCCAAAAAAGTGGTACCACTGCCTTGTTTTTCATTTAATAGACATGGCAGTGGTGAGAAATCTTAAAAGTATGAGGAGAAGAGGTGTGTCTGCACATCACACTGGCCAACAATATCTGAAAGCGAGGAAAGATGCAGTGTTCCTGAAATGTGCACCTCTTTTTTACAGCACAGAACTGTTTTGCAAAGTTTCACACAGAGTGAAAGCAGTATCTCACAACATGAGAATCAATATGACACGACACTGGGCAATATGAACCTAAGCCTGTATCAAGTCATATATGTGAATATGTTTCAAGTGTTTTTCAATTCTCATCTATCCATTCTCTTCTGCTTATCCTGTTTAGGGTCACAGGGGGGCTGGAGCCTATCACAGCTGTCATAGGGCAAGAGGCAGGGTACACCCTGTACAGGTCGCCAGCCTGTCACAGGGCTAACACAGACAGACAGACCACCATTTACACCTATGGGCAATTTAGAATCACCAATTAACATAACTCCAGTAACTGCATGTCTTTGGAAGGAAACCGGAGTACCCGGAGGAAACCCCCACAGACACGAGAACATGCAAACTCCACACAGAACGGCCCGGGCAGGATCAAACCCAGACCTTCTAGCTGTCCTTTGAGCTGTGAGGCGCAGTGCTAACCACCTTGCCACCGTGCCGCCAATGTGCTGTTTTATAATTTGTTGACATTTTTGGAAGATTTTCTGATGTTTTAATTGCTCTCTGAAAGTTGTCTTATGATCTATGAATAAATAATTTTCTCTATTGTTTTGTATCATTGTAGCATAAAATATCTTGGGTGTCTGTAAGATAAAAAAAAATTTGGCAATAAAATGGCCCAAAGTGCATCAGTAAATGATGTTAAATAATTTTCAGCATGTTAAAATGTGCGCAGTAGAGGGTTAGCATATTTGGGACCCTTAACGAATAAGTTTGCATTCCACCTCTCATTCAAATACAAGCACATCTGGCTCAGAAGAAACTCTATGAAGGCCAAATTACCAAACTTGATGCTTCAAGATGGTACAAACCAGTAGATGATAAAACAGTGGCTGCATCCATCTTTTATACACTATCATTCGATTTGGCTTAAAATTCAGGACAGGAACTCGGTCACAGTTTGCTCAAATCACTGCTGTAAATAGCAACAGTAGCTGAGGTTTTAAGTTGGTACCCCCTCTTACCACACATTAACAGTTCTGCATTTGCTTCTCTAGTAACACTGGTTCCTGTAAATAATTTCGTCATTGCTTTTTAGAAATATGGTTTTAAAAAAAAAACAAAAAAACAGCCAAACCCACACCTCTGCTCTCTGTTATATCTAGAGTCATGTCACGGGTTATTTCCCTTCGGCAACACTGTTCTGCATTCATTTTAGCGCTGCCAGAACAGGAAATGACACACATCTGAGGTGGGTGACAGGCACATTTAGTTGCACCTTGAAACTCAATGGGTGTGATGGGAAAACAAAGAGCACAAGCTAACAGTTCTCACAGCAGTTTCACAGTGAGAATAAATAAATTCTGGATACCAGAATTGAATGTATAGGTGTGTGTGTGTGTATACCTAGGGAAACAATGAATCACCTGTTTCTAAGTTTAATAAAATGAGCACTGAAATAATCAATAACATTACATATATGTATTTATAAAAAGCATATGAAAACATGTCTGTGGCAGAGACATGAAAAGGAAAGCAGAAGAAAAGAGGCAACAAGGTGAGGGAGAAGGGAGGGGAAACGTATTTTGTTGTGAACAGCATGTCGATGCTGTTACTTTCTAGTTGAATCAATTTTACATCGTCATTAATAAAAGCAGAACAAGATGCCCATAAAACTGAAACACTGAACTTGATGCCGGTCTTTAAACTGAAAGCTTGCCAGCAAAACATTCACACTCATTAACTTACTTTTAAACGTTTCTGCACTTTTTGAGCCCGATCTGCACAAGTTCATTCCACAGACAGATTCACAAGCCTGACCTCTAACATCACTGTAACTATAATAGTTACAGATTAGCCACAGTTCCAATATAGACGTCAATAAATGATAGACAATTCCAATTGGGAAGAACTGCAAACTTTGAAAAAGAAGAGAAAGAAATCTTCCTTCTTTTCACCTTTTATGAATGAAAACACTGATTTGTAGCCAAAAGCGTGGAAATTGTTTATTTGTGCTGTGTTGCAATACTGTGTTTTGTGTTGAACTGCCTTGAGTTGTGGATCATGGTGTGTGGCTTGATCAGGTGCTGAGCTAACTTTGGAGCAACATCCTGTGCCTTAAAGCTATTTGCACCATAGTTGTCTAGGAAACAATGACACGCTTTTATGTGGGTGCAACGTTCAGAAAAAAAGAAGACCAGAGGAATGGGCGCAACCATGCTTGGGCACACATAGAACAAAAGGCTAAAACTAACACAGAAACTGCAAATGAAATGACAATAATGCACATATGGAGTATATGCATGCTCAAACATGGACTGTTAATTACAGGTACAAATGTAGAAATCTGCTTGTTGTGTACCAAACTTCACATCAAAAGTCTTGTCTACTGAAGATCTCTTCAGACAGACGTCTGCTGTCTCAGCGTGTATGTTTACATACTTGGACTACCTCTGTTAACCACCAGGTCACAAGCTTGCTATAAAAAGACTGGAAGACATAACTGTTAGATCTCTTTTTCTCATGTTGCTCTTACTACCTTTTTTCCAGCCCCTCTTGTTGATATTCTTATCCATGCCTTTGGTCCGCTTTGGATTTCTCTTTTTTTTAACCCTATGAATAATGTAATTTATAGTTTGACAGCTCTCGTGCATGATGACTTTTCCATCCGCTTGCTGTAACGTAGCCCCTTCAGTAAGCAATAGGTATGTCGCATTGCTAAGTTTAATGACAGAGTAGTTGTTTACTGTATTTAATTTTGCATTATCATCTATTTGCCTTAAAATATAAGCACCAAATAAGCAAAGCTGTTAATCCGAGAAGCGCATGGTTCTTCAAGTAGGCGTTAAACATTAAAACCTCTTGGAATAACACTTTCACCTTGATGTTCTTATGTCAAAGGCACTATTAAAAATTTTACTGTTTTTTTTTCTTGCAGAAGAAAAAGAATCCCAATTGAACTCACATACCTCACTATAATGAATGTTCCCAATTCATTGCCGCTAATTCCAAGCTCTCTTTCCCCTCTCTCTTTGCTTTGTGCTTGGCTGCTTCAAAGCAAACTGAGCCTGTGCTACTGCGAAAATCAGACTTGACAACTTCAGTGCAGGATCCCAACAACACCAGCTGACTGCTGACCCCGAGCACCCTCAGGGTGAGAGAAAAGAAACTCATACACACAGACACACAAACACTCAAATACACACAGGCGAAGAGTGTGTGAAGGATGTGGTGTGGCTTCTTTGAAAATACTTTTTTAGAAAAAAAAGACGTCATGATTAAACTGTGGCCGCCTGACACAACAGTAAATGCCACGGGGGCGGTGTGTGATACCAGCGTCACTCAGCCTGAAGCAAGATCCTTGGACATGCTAGTCGGCATGGATGCTACGCTGCTAATGTGATTGCAGTGGTACTCACATACACACTCACACACATACATAAGCCTATGCAAAGTGACTCAGCTGTACAGTACATGCTACGAGCAAGTGTGACTCAACATGAAGGCAGTTAGGAAGATGAAGCCTTTCTATTTTCTTTTGTCAGGTGTGATGACCATTCAGCGGCTCATATCTGACCTTTCAGCTGATATGCCCAGGGTTTTAAGTAATAAATAATTCTGTCAAAACATGATATTCAGGATTTATACAGTATATGGAGATGACGTTTGAGAAGAGGAACCTGAAAAGTTAGTCATCCTGTTTTCTGGTTAACACATAAGCCCACCAATCACTTATTTACAAGTTCCTGAACCTACCTCATGAAATACTCTCAGCTAGCAGCTTGATATAAAATAACTTCTACCTTTGAAACACCTGCACACAAAGTTCAAAAACAGGAACTGAGCAAACAAAAGCCCATCGACAGCTAAAGGTGATCAGCCTCTTAGCGCGACCGGCAACAAAAGAGGTAAAAGATTTTAACTTGCTGATCACTCACTCGGCGCTCTGCTTCTATGAGCACTAAGTCGTGAGTGAAAACAACAGGGTACCGGGCCAACACTGATTCACCTCAAAGGGGCAAAAACATCCGTTCAGAGTCAACAATTTAAATCAATCTTAAATCCATGTTTCCTTCCTTTCCTTCTGCCCAATGAAGCCCATTAAAGTAATGTCCTGTTTTCTGCACCTCAGTGCAGAGATCACAACTTTTGTGTCACATATAAATATCCTGTAGGTCAGATTTTTAACTTCAGCAGCAGAAAATACATTCCGGATCTATTTAAGTGTATGGTTGAGGTGTTTTAAGCATTAAAGCAAAATCCAAAAGCAGCAAAAAAACAAAAGAAAAAGGGATTACCAAGTGGAGATTTATCCAGTTAAAGAGATGAGAACTGTACCTGTCGTGATGGGCAGGTGTCCAGCAGCTTTAAAAAACCTCTCTAAATACAGAGAGCCCTCTTTTAGCCACAGCTTCTCTCTACTGTTTACTGTCTCTGTATCTCTCTTTGTAATTATCTCCCTTTCTCCTGCTATCTGCGGAGCCCCATTTTCTTTTTGTCCTCTTCTCTTCTTAACTTCTGTCAGGCTATTTATCTCTAATGTCACCACAGTGCCGAGCTAATCTCTCTCTCTCTCTCTCTCTCTGCCTGTTGCTCTTTGCTGTGCGTTCAATACACACTCCCTCAGGAGTCAAAAGTCATTTAACAGTGGTGGTGCAATCCCTCTCTAAGTCTCCACCTCCTTTCTCTCCTGTACCCTTTGCTTCCCACTCAATCCTTCCCTCCCTCCCTTTCTCCCTTCCTCCCACAGGCACAACAACATATCCAGGCCTGTCTTTCCTGCTACCTGTGAGCACATTTCACCCACCTTACATTTATCCTATTATAAATATCCCTTCTCCCCACCACTTCTTTCACAGTGCCCCGTTGGGGTAAACATAGACCAAACCAAGTCTTTGATTTTAGCAGTCTTTTTAACCTAAGCTTCTTCAAGTTACCGCTGCCTCCAAATATGCCAAGAATGTAAAGATAAAAATTGCATTACTCGAGCCAACCTGAGAAACAGGGAGTCTGTTTGTGCTTCTGGTCTTCTTGTTGTATTTTAGGGACAGTTTTAAAAAGAAACTGCACAACAGGTTATAGTTCCTCTACTGTGCATGACAGTGCCATTGGAAACATTGTTTAGTAGTGTTTGGTTCCTCTTAAAACTAAACGCCGTGTGTACTCACAAGCATGTGTGCTGTAAAGTGTTTTACATGAACACATGAATTCTATTTTCTGTTTCTACTGTTGCTGTAAGAGCAGACATCTAGAATAAGCTTGTGCTAAGACTTTTATGCAAATATTTAGAAAGAATGGGCCTACCTTGTGCACAATGTCTCCCAGCTCTTTGCAGTAACTGAATATGTTCTTGGTGGTGGTGCATG